>RWGZ01001066.1:0-13195 GCA_009725065.1 Utricularia reniformis
ATAAAAGGAGAAAAGAAGCTTTGTTTGAAATTAGATGCTTGCGTATTTCAGAAGAAAACCTTGCGACAGTTGAAAAATCCGATTAGGAAATGGAAGCTTCTAATTCGGCGTTTCCGGTGCGCCATACCACTGCGTGCCTGGAGATCGAGGCGAGTTCGGATTATTCTTATCATTAGAAATTAAGTACAAGATTAAGAAGCCATTGCTTTTTTGCTGCAAAATTTCGGTATTTGTGTGATTTTTGTTGAAGTTTACAGCCGATGATTCAATCTTCTCTGTTTATTTGCTTGTATCTGTGAGATTAGGGCCAGAATACGGATATTATCATAAGCAGTTACCAGGATTATTTTATGGTGAGTATAATGCATTTGATTTTGAATCTGATATTCGTAAATTGTAATCTAATGATGTCTTCCTACAGGTTATAGTGACTCAGATTGGATGCATGGGAACGGTGCTTCATGCGAGGTGCTTTTTTTTATATCCATTTGTATTAAGTTCAGTTTGTTCTTAGATCTAGTTATTTTGGTATGCTTCCTTGTGGAAGTGAAGCTTTTGTGTTCTTTTGGATTCTCTAAATTATAGAAGTGTTGAGTTAATTTGGTAGACGAGTTATGGATTGCTTGTTGTAGTGAAGGGTTTTGAGAGTTTTTGACTAGGGAATTATATTTGATTGTGAAAATATAAATATTGGGGAGGGATATCATCAATAATTGGTTTGATCTGACATTTTCAATGTGATTCACTTATCTTGTGGAATTGGCTATATGGACACTCTCTCGGCCCATTGAATCCTAAGTTTCTACATGACATTAGAGCTCTAGGGTTGTTTTCGGGTTGGTTCATACTGGTTTAGACAAACAAAACTCTGGTAGAAAGGTGCATCAGACTTAGGTGATATAAATAGATCGACCTATGACTCGAGCACTAACGAGCTTATTAAAGCAAGTTTGAACCAGTCCAAGGCCAATTGACTTGAGGGTGAGTGTTAAGAATATTGTTTCATATATCGGTTGTGAAAGTACAAATATTATAGTTTATATGAGGGGTGATATCATGAATAATTAGCTTGACATTACTTTTTCAATCGTGATTCATTTATCTTATGGATTAGGCTACACAAACACTCTCTCGGCCTATTAAATCATGAATTTCTACATGGTATTAGCAAGTCGGAACCGGACCAAGGTCAGTTAGACGTGAGGGGGAGTGTTAAGAATATTGTTATGCATCATCGCTTGTGGAAATATCAATCCTCTAGTTTATAAGAGTAGTGATATCATGAATGATTGGTTTGACCTGATATTTTCAATATGATTCACCTATCTTATGGAATACGATCTCTCGGTCTATTGGATCCTAAATTTAAAAGGATTGAGTGCACATTATGTACTTTGTATCTTAATTTCAATGTTCTTGGAATATTTAATTTATAACCAAATCTCAATTCCAGGAAAGAAGGTGTATCTTTTGATCCAACCTTCAACTTGGACATTGTACTGGGTAAACGAGACGAGGTATCTTTCGTGTTTCTTTTCAGTATACAATTACGTCAAGATCTAAATTTATTGATACATTTTCACAGCCAATGCTAATTGCTTGTGCTCGGCAGCTAATTGAACACATAAGGTAAAGTTCTTGAACTACCAAGTTGACATGTATAACGATTTAGACATGAAAAAGGGTATCATTCTACAGTGGATCTGGATCATCTAGGGCGTTAATCTTGTCTCTTGGTCTCCGAAACCATACAATGGTACCCTTTTGTTACCTTATATTGAGATTCGTTGAAACGAAGATTATTTGGATTTTCTATTTATTGATAGGGAACCCTCAAGAGGATAGTAGCGGTGGTGAAAGATAAACTTCCCGAGGTAATTTAATTGTGGGATTTTGCAATAGTAAAACCTCTTCTTGTATCACTCCCATAGTTCTTGCAATTGCTTGGATCGGTTAATCGGAAGTGTATTATATTGGTATAATCGGATGATCGGATTGCTATGGTAGTGGTTGTAAAAGAGAAACTTCTTTAGGTAATTTAATTATGGGATTTTGCGAGGGTAAAACCTCTTCTCATATCACTCACATAGTTTTTTAAATCGATTGGATTGGTGAATCAGAAATATCTTCTATTAATCGAATGTGATATTCGGATTGCTATAGTAGTGGTTGTAAAAGAGAAACTTCATGAGGTTATTTAATTGTGGGATTTTGCTAGGGTAACACCTCTTCTTATATCACATAGTTTTAGAAATCGATTAGATCGGTGAATCAAAAATCTATTCTATTATACAAAACGTATGGAGAGATCGATTTTAAAAGATATATATATACATTAGTAATATAATATTTAATAATAAAGTAGTTTTATAACCTAAATTTTTCCATTAATTCACTTGCAAGTGTACCAAAATTTTGATTTCTACAATTTTATTGAACATGGACCAAAATTTAGATTCATTAGATCAAATTTAAGTCCAATAGACTCAATTCTAATTGATTGAATTGGTTTTGATTGTTTTTGAGTATTTAGATTGAGATGGAATCGTTATTTGCTAATGTGGTCAGTTTCGAGATAAGACGATTTTTCGGAGTGGATCAAATTGATATTATCACTGGTTTGAATAGACTCTATAAATTAGCAGTTCACTAGTGTTTTTAAAATTGGATGGCTAATTGAGTTTGTTTTCATGAAATGTTTGAGATTTAGATGTCCAATTGTAGGTTGAATTATTTTATGATAGATTAAAAGTTATAAATATAAAATTTATAATAGATAATACATAATTTTTTGTTTTCTGTATTACAGTTGTTTCAAACGTTCAAGAACTTTAACTCTCATAAGCAAACATAAATTATATATTTAATATACTCCTATGCTTAGATATGATCCCTATAGTTTAGGAGTTATGACAAATTGAGTTCTCATAGTTTTAAAATTTGACAATTTTGAATCCCACAGTTTTGGTATGGCAAAACAGGTCTCCGACTTTTCTATGGTTTGACAAAACTAGTCCATATTTGATGAGACCATCGGAACCCGGTACCCCGAACAGGGTCCGAACCATCCCAAGCTATGGCGGCCCAAGCGAGTGGACCAAGCTTGGAGGTCAAATTAAAGGAAGGCCCATTTGTGTGGCTGCCCCGATCGGGCATATTAGGCGATCGGTCCCAAGGTGTGGGACCCAACCTCCCATGAAGCGTCAGACCGTTCGGTCCACTAGCTGCAGATTCCCCCTCGGGCCATTTCCGATCGTCCTGTATGATAGCGAGCCACGACAAATCAGTCAGGACTATGGTCCAGTCATGGGAGCAAGCCGCTAAAGGCCAAAGAGTAGCCGGCTGGCAGCGCCGTAAGGCCTAAGCGCCATGCAGCCACTGTAGAGCCAGTTCCGGCGGCTGATCCGCCTGGCGTTAGCCGACCTATTGGCAAAGGACAAGCACAAAACGACGGCCTACTGCACATAGTACAGTGCAGGTATAAAAAGGACGCTGAGAGNCTCCAATTTTATTGAACATGGACCAAAATTTAGGTTCATTAGGTCAAAATTTAAGTTCAATAGACCCAATTCTAATTGATTGATTCGATTTGGAATGTTTTTTAGTATTTAGATCAAATTGTAGGTTGAATTGTTTTTATGATATAAAATCTATAATACATAATATTTGGTTTTCTATATAACTATAGTTTCTAGAACTTTAAGTCTCATAATCTAAAGCAATTTTCATAATTTAATATCATTATCAGTTAAATTAAATAATCATATGACATTAAGCACGTTGTCATTAAATTTAAAATTGACAATGCATACAATTAAGTACAATAATCAATGATTAATGACAATGGGTTATTAATAAAGTACAATTCAACATAAATTACCACATCTCATTGTAACATATTTTTTTAAATATCCATCCAATATTTTTGAACTATTAGTATTTTTATGAAATCGAATATTCTGCATAACTGTTAGCATTTTAAACGACTTTATACTCTTTCCAAACCATTGCCATATTTACGGATTCAATGATTGATTTTGAAAATTGGAATTAAAAATAATTAAAATTGTCTGTGCGGTGCGCCTGAGTGCGACAAGTTACTGAAACGGGAGGAGTCATGGAGTTAAAAGTAAAACGAAGCAAAAAACATATGTACTCCAAAGTCCAAACACCTACCGTTCCGCTATCCGTCAATCAACAAAAAGGCAAGCCCACCATTGTCGCAGGGAGAAGAAATCACTAGACCTTGCTGGCTAGCTAAGTAAAGAATTTTCATGGGGAATTTTATAGGCCGCTTTTCGAAGTTGGTTTTCTCCTTTTTGATGCTGCTGTATTTGATTGATCTATTGCATTGAGGGATTCTTGAGCAGTTTTTGTTTACGAAGGTGTTTGTTTTTTTAATTAACTAGCCTGCCTTTTTGGGTGATTGATCCAGTGATCTTGTTTGCTGGGTGCTTTGGAACTGTAAAATTTTTATCTTTACAAAATGCCTAATCGTAGAAGAAAGGGAATTCGTTTTAGTAAGCTGTATTCGTTTCTTTGTTTTAAGTCTTCATTTGGAGATGGGCATGGGTTAATTGGACAGAAGGGGTTTTCAAGGATTGTATATTGTAATGATCCTGATAATCCAGACCAGATTGTGCTCAAATATCGGAATAATTACGTTTCCACGACCAAGTACACTGCTGTTAATTTTATTCCCAAGTCATTTTTTGAGCAATTTAGGAGAGTTGCCAATTTGTATTTTCTTGTGGTGGCTTGTGTATCTTTTAGTCCATTAGCACCTTATACTGCATCTAGTATTCTGTTTCCTTTGATTGTGGTGATTGGAGCCACGATGGCTAAAGAAGGGATCGAAGATTGGAGGCGCCGAAAGCAGGTTAGTGTATATATAGTGATGTTTGTAATTAGCTCCCAAACTTTATAATAGTGTAAAGGCGGTGCATCCAAAGTTTGTAAATTGTATATAAAGGTCCTGAAGTTGATATAATGTGCTCCGTTGGCCCCTAAACTTTTAAATGTCGTAAACATTGTGCCATTAAAGTTTAAAAATTGCATGGTTGGCCCCCGAACTTTTAAATATTTGACCCTTATACTCTTTAATATTTTAAACGTCTCCGTAGTTTGTATTTGACCCATTAACCTTGAAAATATGTGATGATTACGTCTCCTAACATTGAAAATCTTAAAAATAACGTATAAATTATCAAAAACACTTATACGAAAAAAGACGAAAACCACTACTATTCACCCGAGGGTCATTCTTTGGGGGCTTCTCATGCAATTTACAAACTTTGGGGGCATCGCCTTTACACTATTTTAAACATTAGGGGACAATAATGCAATTTTCTCGTATATATATATATGTAGATTTGGTTATTTTGACTTTTTTTTGCTGACATTTTTCCATTTTGGTTATCTATTGCCCCTTTTGACTGAACTATAGATTGTTGATTAGTTAGTCGTTATTGACATAATGACGCGCCTTGATCGAAGTAGAATCCATTAGAATTTTGTTTTCTTTTTTCCCTGGATTATATTTTTGTCTGAATTTTTTTTAGGATGTGGAAGCCAACAATAGGAAAGTTCATGTGTATGGAAAAAATCATGATTTTCAAGTGTCGAGATGTAAGAACTTAAGAGTTGGCGATCTCGTAAAAGTACACAAGGATGAGTACTTTCCTGCGGATCTGATTATAGTTTCTTCAAGCTATGATGATGGAATTTGTTACGTCGAAACGGCAAATCTAGATGGAGAGACCAATCTCAAGGTGAAGCATGCTTTAGAGGCAACAGCTCCAACCCTTCATGAGGATATCTCTTTTAGGCGATTCAAGGGACTTATCAAATGTGAAGATCCAAATGAAGATCTATATTCTTTCATTGGAACTCTAAGCTACGGTGATCAACAATATCCTCTTTCTTTAGACCAGCTTTTACTGAGAGATTCGAAGTTACGGAACACTGAGTTTGTCTATGGATTTGTTGTTTTCACTGGTCATGATACCAAAGTTATGCAGAATGCTACTGATCCTCCTTCGAAGAGGAGCAAGATCGAGAGACGAATGGATAAGATAATATACGTTCTTTTTGGTGTTTTATTTACGGTATCATTTCTCGGGTCCTTCTTTTTTGGTATCACTACTAAGAATGACATTAATGGTGGAAATTTAAGGTGGTGGTATCTACGTCCCGATCGTGCAACAGTATTTTTTGACCCTAGAAGATCTGCATTGGCTGCATTTTTCCATTTTTTGACAGCACTAATGCTCTATGGATATCTTATTCCTATATCTCTATATGTCTCCATTGAGGTTGTAAAGGTTTTACAAAGCATTTTTATTAATCAAGACCAGGACATGTATTATGAGGAAGCAGATAAGCCAGCACGTGCAAGGACTTCGAATTTGAACGAGGAACTTGGTCAGGTTGATACCCTTCTTTCTGATAAAACTGGAACTCTTACATGCAACTCAATGGAATTTGTAAAATGTTCGATAGCTGGAGTTGCTTATGGCCGTGGTTTAACAGAAGTGGAGAAAGCAATGATGATGAGAAAATGTGCGGAAAATCAAGATAATGGAGAAATTTCTTCTAGCTCAGAGAAGCCCAACGACCATGTAGAATTTGGAAAATCGATTAAAGGTTTCAATTTCTATGATGAGCGTATTATGAATGGCTCGTGGGTAAATGAGGTTCATGCTGATACAATTCAGAGATTCTTCAGAGTTCTAGCCCTTTGTCATACAGCTATTCCGGAGGTCAATAAGGATACAGACGAACTTTCGTATGAAGCTGAGTCACCAGATGAAGCTGCATTTGTCATTGCAGCAAGGGAACTTGGATTCAAATTCTTCGAAAGAACTCAAAGTAGCATCTCTTTACACGAACTAGATCACGAGAGTGGAAGAAGAATCGACAGGTGATTTGCTTCTTTTAAAATAGAATCCCGGATTTTTTTCCTTAACTAAATGAGTATTCCACTTTTTCCAGTTCATATACACTTCTTCATGTCTTGGAGTTCAGCAGTACACGAAAAAGAATGTCGGTTATCGTAAAAAATGGGAAAGGCCAGTTGTTGCTTCTGTGCAAGGGTGCAGATAGGTTCGTCTCTCGAATGCTTCTTGTTGGTTTTGACATTTTTTCGGTTGTATTTATTATCTTCGATATTTGCAGTGTAATGTTTGAGAGGATTTCAAAGGATGCACAAGATCATGTTAATGCAACAATGGAACACATAAAGAAATATGCTGAATCAGGCTTACGCACATTAGTTGTTGCGTACCGTGAACTTAGTGAAGTCGACTTCAAGTCATGGGAACTTGAGTTTCTGAGTGCAAAGACATCTGTATCTGCTGATAGAGATGCATTGGTGGAGGCTGCTGCGGATAAAATTGAAAGGGAATTAATTCTTCTCGGTGCAACAGCCGTTGAAGACAAACTACAGCAAGGGGTTAGTATATTTTTACTTGCATTGTTTATTTTCGTCAATTCGATTCTTCGTTTATCATAAATAAATTTCAATATTATATTTTTTCGTTTCATGGTCCTCTTCGGTGCAGGTTCCTGAATGCATAGAGAAGCTTGAAAATGCTGGTATCAAAATTTGGGTTATAACAGGAGATAAAATGGAGACAGCAATAAATATCGGGTATGTTTAAAACGTGGTTTCGTGTGATACTTATTTTTCGTATCGTTATTTTCTCTCCCCATTTTTTTCTAGATATGCTTCTAGCTTGCTGAGAGAGAACATGCAGCTTATTGTGATCACTTTGGACTCTCCAGAATTTACTGCTCTCGAAAAAACAGACGACAAGGAGGCATTTGTCAACGTAATTTTTCGTTTCGCTTAATTTTGATAGAATAATCACTACCTCTATCTTTTAAGTTCTGCCTATTTTTATAGGCAGCAAACGCAAGCATATCAAATCAATTGAGAGAAGGAAAAAAGTTACTGAACTCATCCCGGAGTAGCTCAACTTCCTTCGGTTTGATAATTGATGGGAAGTCATTGTATTTTGCTCTCGGAAAGGATCTAGAGGATTCATTTCTAGATCTCTCGTTAAATTGCTCATCTGTTATATGCTGCCGTTCAACACCTAAACAAAAAGCTCTTGTACGTGTTATCGTTTCTATACTTATTCCCGATTTTGAATCGAAACGAAGAATTATGGAATTGCATTGTTGAAGATGTTCAGGTTGCAAGACTGGTTAAAAAAGGTACAGGCAAAGTGACATTAGCTATCGGAGATGGAGCAAATGACGTAGGAATGCTTCAAGAAGCCGATATCGGAGTAGGTATTAGCGGTATAGAGGGTATGCAGGTAATATCATTTCCCGCTCATTTTATTTCAAATCGTTAAATCTTCATAACTTACGAGACCATTGCTATATTTAGGCTGTCATGTCAAGTGACTTTGCAATCGCACAATTCCGTTTTCTCGAGCGTCTTTTATTAGTTCATGGCCATTGGTGCTATAGACGAATTTCGATGATGGTATAATTATTCGAACCCGTGTTTTTGTTAGAGAATCATGAATATTTTCACTCACATATGAGCTTGTGATCCATTGCAGTTGTGTTATTTCTTTTACAAGAACCTCACATTTGGATTCACTCTCTTCTTGTTCGAGTCTCATGCTTCGTTCTCGGGTCAACCTGCTTATAATGATTGGTACATGTCGTTATACAATGTGCTTTTTTCATCACTTCCCGTTATTACAATTGGTGTATTCGATCAAGATGTTTCTGCACGGTTCTGTCTCAAGGTAAACTCAAATTTACTCAAGTTTCAAATCTTCAAAGAAAATAACTTTTGTGTGTTATGCAGTATCCAAAGCTATATCAAGAAGGAATTCGTAACGTTCTCTTCAGTTGGCCTCGGGTTCTCGGCTGGATGTTAAACGGGATCCTTTGTTCGATAATAATCTTCTATTTTACGACGAGTTCATGCCTCCTTCAGCCCTTTAGAAACGACGGTAATGTGATCGATTTTGGGGTACTCGGAGTAATGATGTATTCGTGCGTAGTTTGGACGGTAAATTGTCAAATGGCTTTCTCAGTTAGTTACTTTACATGGATTCAACATGTTGTGATTTGGGGAAGTATTTCAGTTTGGTACTTATTTCTAGTTGTTTATGGCTCGATATCTCCTATTCGATCCCGGACTGCGTTTAAGGTGTTTGTCGAGGCTTGTGCTCCGAGCCCTTTCTATTGGCTCGGTACATTTCTCGTTGTTGTATCGAGTTTGGTGCCGTTTTTTCTGTACAGAGCTTTGCAGATTGAGTTCAAGCCGATGATTCATGATATCGTTCAAAGACGAAGATTGGAGAAATCAGATGATGAGAATCAAGAGATAAAAGTAAAGGAAGATTGTTCATCTTTGTTGAGCAGTAAACAAGTGTAATAATTTTTTTTATTATATAAACAAAAATATTATATTTGGCTGCAGAATCTGTATGATATTTTTTTTGTATCATTATTAGTTTTGCTATGAAAAGAACATATTTTAAGAAAAGTTGTAAGATCTATTTGAACGTTTTAAATTGGAAGAAAGCGTATATATGGTACATAGTTCATTTGGATGACACATAGATTTGGTCCATGTACTTTTATGGTTTTGGTCCCCAAGTTTTATAATTATGGTATTTGTAATCCTCAAAGTATAAAGATGTCAAAACGATACATAATGTTAAGTGTATATGATATAAATGGTCTTCAAAGTTTTCAATTTTGGCAATTGAAATTTTCGGTCAAAATAAAATTTTGATAATTGATTTTGCCACTTTGGTGATTTAATTTCTCATATATTTGGATAACTAAATTTGTCAAAACGTTAAAGTTTTGGAACTAAATATGTCATTACAAATTATGTTAACCGAATTTGTTAAAACTATAAAAGTTATAGGACTGAATATCTCATTTTCTCATTTTTTATTTATAATATATAACTTCGAATATATATATTTCTAATCAATTATTTAAATTAAGTCGGGTTGATGAATAAACTTGAAAACCCACTTCAATAAATTGTAATGTGTAGTATGCTATCATAGCATGATACTTCAATAGACTTGGAGAATCCGTGTCAGACTCGTACCCGACATGGATTCGGGTTGGACTCGTGTAGGATACATGTCCTACTCAAAAAATAATTTTTAATTAGGTAAATTGATAATTATATAATCTAGACTCTAGTAGTGGTCACTAGATTTGTACAATTTTTTGTATTTTTGTCTTTCTTCTCATTTATGTAGGAGTGAGAGTAAATTTTATTTTTTCAAAATATCAAAAAATAAATTAAAATGTTTAATATAAAATAAAAATAGAAAACTTATCCTAGTTTACGAGTCCGATTTTTTTAAAAAATTCGAATCTTCGCATCCGAGTCGACGAATCCATATGTTCATGCAACGGTGTCCTGCTAACATAGGTAGTATGTTAGCAATCATGATGATATTTGCATGTATGATTGGTATACCTATAATAATCAATAATTTCAAGAAATCAAAAGAGTTAATATATTATAAATATATGAAACAAAAATATAAGATGGAGAATATGAACAAATGTTTTATGAATGGTTTATAAAATATAGTGTTGTGTGAATCTTGTATAAAATCTCTACCATAGTGTGATTGATTTTAAAGGATTTTTTAAAATGTTTTATGATGAAATAACAAACTAATTTCAAAGCAAGATGAGTTTACAAGCAAACAATGTTTCCAATGATGTTGTTTTAAAGAGATTTAATCGGAATTTATATTATTCAATTATATTCGTTATATAATTTCATATAAATGATGAGATTGAGAAATGTATGTAAAGAATTAATAATCAACCACTACTTATAGGAGGTTAAAGAGAATTGACTACATATTGTATCTAAGATGTTTTGGACCAACGTAGTTAGGGTGTAACTATGTAATCCATGATAAATAAATAAAATTGAAGTCCATTAATAAAGTGATGGGTGTATTCTTCCTACCAAATTTTCCTACATTTTTAAGTTCATGGAATTCATTGAGTTTAGGGCTGTTATACGATCTGAACAGCTCGTGAACAATATGTGTTCGGCTCATATGTGATCGTGTTCGCTCGTTCGAATAAAAATATGAACATTATTCGAACATTATTTTTTGTTCGTTTATAATTTGAACGAACATAAACATTTTTGTAAACAAATGTAAACGTTCGTGAACATATATATTATTTAAATTAATTTTTATTATAATATTGTTGTGGTTTGAAAACCGGGGATGTCAACAGTTGACCTGTTCGTAGCAAGACGAACTCGGTTATAATTTATTTAATGTGTGGAGAACGATTATAAACCAAATGCAAAAGGGACACGGTAATTTTAGAGTGGAAAACCTCAAAGCTGAGGAAAAAACCACTTGATTAAGGGCTAGAAAAAATGTCCTTAGTCGATTCAATAAACAAGGTAATAATCACAAAGACCATGTTTGTTCTTTCGACAACAAAGGGGAAAAGACTTATCGAAAATAAATCGACAGGAGGTTTAGTCAGGAAGCTAGTAAGAAGGATCGGAAGATCATCCTTTCTTCACACATTATACGCATAATGTGATGTGTGGACAATAAGGTGTCGTTTTGTGCTTGTCTTCTGCGGCTAGGTCGGCTCGTGTCAGGCAGAACAGCCGCCGGGCATGGCTTCATAGAACTGCACGGCGCTAGGCCTTTCGGCGCTACTAGCCGGCTATTTCCAGGCTAAGGGAGGCTCGTACAACTTCACCGGACCAGGCCTCTGACAGGATTGTCGGAGGTTGTCGTCGCATGTTGAGGAATATGGATGGCCCGAAGCAGGGCCTGTAAAGCGTGGACCGATCGGTCCTGGTGCGCGGGAGAAAATTGGGTCCTACCTATCGGGACCGATCGATATGAATGGCCGATCGGGCCACCTGGCCTGGCTGGACCATTCATTCACGTTGGCTGGATTTGGGCCTCCAAGTTCGGCATATGTTATTTGGGCTCATCTGATCAAGCTTGGTCCTAATCAGGTTCGAGGTACCGGGTTCTGGGGATCTCATCACTAGCCCCTCGGACCCTATTGCCACCATGGTGGTGATCGGGGTTCAATTATCAGATTGAGATCGTTTGAGGCATCAGTGCCCGATCGCAACAACAGAAAACTATACCCGAAATGGTCGTAACGGCGTCCTCGGGGACCGATCATGCACTCAGAAATTTCATGATGCGAATTTTCAAATTTGAAATTCATAACGGTTGAGGGTAAAAGCGTAATTCCAGGCTCTGTAATAGCGAACGCCTTTCCGTATTACAAAGGGGGGACATGCTGTCAGACTGCAGCTGCCTGCAGTAATGACGTGTCACCTCGTGATTGGGTAATACGCTGTATAAAGGTCGGGATTTCTTCCCTGTGCAGCCATTATCATAACTTTGCGAAAAATTGTTCAAGCCTTAAAACTCTCTGGCGATTTTGCTCGACCGTTTTCCAACTCCAATTCTCTCGTAAATCCTAAGGTAACCATCCATGGTACCTCGTAGGGCTAGGTATTCAGATATATCTGAAATGGATCTTGAAGCATTTCGGGCCAAATTTTCAATTCTTGCCCATTATCCCATCTGGAGGGGGAAGGAGGACGTTCCTTGCTTCCTTCCCGCCGAGATGAACGTTTCGGCTAATGGCATCCCCGTTACTTATATCTCCCTGAGGTCCGGCCTGCGATTCCCTCTTCACCCTTTTGTCGCGGCCGTACTTCGGAAGATTCACTGCCCGACTTTCGCTCTCTTTTCGGGCAGTTATGTTTATATAATCGCCATTCTTTTTTATTGCCATAAACAGAGGGTAGAGCCGACCCTCAAACATTTTTTCAACTTATTCCTGGTGGGATCCAGTAGGGGAAGGAGGTTATTAGGGTGTAATAGCCGAGAAAAAGGTATGTCGAAACAAATAGTAGGGAATGTAACGGTAAAGTCTAGACGGTAGATAATGAGAGATACGGTAACGAAAGAACGTAAAAGGGAACGAAGAATAGAAAAGTAAAGAAAAAGATAAAGGAGGGGTCAAAAGTAAAGGAAGGAGGGGTCAAAGTGTGAATTAGAAAAGTTAGGATGTCTATAAATAGGAGTGAGGAGGCCCAAAAATGGGTTAATCATCATTAAGACCCGAAAATCCGAAAATTCCCGCAAAGAAGGAAAATTATCGCGAATTT
>RWGZ01001066.1:20462-34860 GCA_009725065.1 Utricularia reniformis
CAACCTCTAACAAACCTGTCAGAGGCGGTTACAGAGCGTGATTTACACACGCTATGAACTCTATAAATACAGGGCAAGACGACGGAAATAGCAGGACCCTTTGGACGCGTAAGAACAGGTCGTTACCCTGCCGGAGTTCTTACTGCTTTCTTTTCCTTGTCATTTTCATTTAAACCTCTGATGTATTGATTATGAATTATTCGATTAGTGAACAAACTAAGAGCATAATCTGCTCTTAGTCAAGTGGTTTTCACCCCAATTCATGGGGTTTCCACTATACATCGCTGTGCATTTACTTATTTCCAGCTTTTAATCGTCTTCCACATCTAAAACAAATCAGAACCAAGTTCGTTTGCTAAACGAATCGGACGACTGTTGATACCCCTAAAAAGGGACCATAACACTCATATTTAGAGTTTTTTTTTAATAATACTAACAGCCTTGCCATAAAGCATGATTATCCAAAATGTCAATAATTGGGTTAGATTTAATGAAATAATACTGATAAATGTCTCTTCATTTTTATTTAATTATAATTTATTAGATTTAAAATAGTATATACATATATAATAAATTAATTTCATGATTTCGATTTCAATTTTAATTGAATACTAGCCGTCAATATATACTTTTCAAACAATTGATTATTAAAATTTTTTTATAAAAATGAATATAATATTGTGGATCCCAATTCTTTTGTAAGTAGCATGAACTAACATGCTACATTTTGGACAAACAAATATCAACATGTTATTATATAATCGTATTCAATATAATTTTTTTATATTCATTTATAATTTGAACATTTCATAAAAAATATATTATATTATTTATATTCAATATAAATATATTATTAAATATCATAATTATAAAAAAAAGTCTAATATATCTTATTTCATATATATCCATATTTTCATATTTTTATTATTGAATTATATGTTTATAATATTTGTCTTATTTTATCAAATTATATTATTTTAACTTTTCAATTTTAAATCTAAAAAATAAATTTCGTTCGAATCAAATACGAACAAACATGAATATATTCGAATAAAAATATGAGTGCACATAAATATAGATAATTCAGTTTGTCCAACCCCGAGTCCATTCGGGAGGCTATCCAGGAGATGGTAGTCTCCGTTTCCAAAGCCCGGGGACCGAAAAGGGTCCCCCCTTCATGGAAGGATGCCTCCCTTGAAAAATAACGGCTCTTGGAGAGGAAAAACCCGCTCGGTATTGACGGCGCGCTTCCTGGCTTGGTGCTAGCCTATCTGGAGTCTCAGGCTGTGGTAAGCTGTTTTAAGCTCTTGCTGTCCCGATCGGGTGTGTGTTCATACTCCAATTTGTTTCTTGCAGGCACATAAAGGGCTTTGGACCTTGCTTCTATCGTCAAGCTAAACCGAAACATCTCTTCGGCTTCTGAAGATCTGGAAAGCCAACTTGTCTTAGCTCAGCGGCAAATTGAGATCAATCAGAAAGAACTGGAATCGGTCCGAGCCGATCGGGACCGTCTGAATGGAGAGTTGCTTGGAGCGGGTACTGAGCTTTCCTTAGCTGCTTCTAAGGCGGGAGAGGCCCAAGCAACTGCTTACTCCGCAAAGGTCCGCGTTTTGGAATTGGAGCGTCAGATTTAAGAAATATCTGACGAGAGCAACAGACCTCTCATTCGGTCCCAGGAAGAGAAAGATGACTTAATGGAAGAAAATGAAGCATTGAATGAAGATTTGGTTAGGGTCCAAGGAGCAACTGAGGGCGCGGTTCGGGAAGCCCTTTTGGGTTTTGCCCGATCGCCCCTAATGTTTGCCTTAGCGGCAAACGTTTACGAACCGAGCGTCTCCCAGTATATGGATAACATGAAGGACCAAATGATTAGCAAGTTTGGTCTGGATCCCGAAAATCATTGTTGGGAGACGATCGACCCCCTAACCAAAGATGGAAACTTCCGTGAGATCCCAGAGCTAGACGAACCCCCGCTGGAGAACGATCCCAACTATCCACTCTTTGATCTGATAGAAAGATCGGTCAACGAAATAGTTGAAGAAAGGGGGAAATAGGTGGAGGATCTCAAGGCATGGATCGCGGAGAAGTCTGGGAAAGCAGATAAGGAAGAAGGAAAAATAGACTAGGCTTTAAATCTTCCAGTCCCTTCCCTTCTGTATTTGTAATCTCCGTTACTTAATAAAATGTCATTTTTACTAAGTGTAAGCTCGGGGTTCAAGCTGAACACGGACCGAACGGTCCTCTCAACTTAACTCTGAATCCTGCTGGATTTAATATGTTAGGTGATGCCAATTGCACTAACAGACCACACTTGAATTCGTCTCTATAAAATATTATGACCTTCGTGGCGTTGCATTGGTTCTTTATAAGTCCCATTACAAATTTAGCCGAAGCCCCGGTTATTAAAATAGTTCCATGACGAGCTTTAGCTTGCACTTTGACTGGCTAACTCTGTCCTTGTTATCTCGCTCATGGATCAAACACAAGAAGGCAAGAGTTGCTTCTAGGTGGTGAGTGCCGTTAAAGGGGAAATTGAGTTCGTAGTGAGTTCTGGGAGTTTGTGATTGATCTAAGTACTCAGCAAACGTGGAAGCAATTGACTCGTCAGAGCGGTCACACTACTTGGGAGCTTTATGGATGGACCGCTACAGTCACCAGTCCAAACTCGTCCAGAAAATCCAATTCGAGATCGGTCACTCACCTAGCTAGAAATAGTTTGTATTGCACCCAATGTAACTTACTCATATTTGAGAAACATTTTATAGTTCAGAATTACCGAATAACGTCAAATGTTTTATATAAAATAGCGCCTTAAGTTCATAACATTCCAGGTTCGGGGGATCTCACTTCCATCCAAATTTTCTAACTTATAAGCCCTAGCACCTAGGCTCTTTAGTACTCGATAGGGCCCCTCCCCGTTCATGTCCTGCTTCCTAACGTTTCTCTGAACTCTCACATTCCGGAGAACGAGGTCGCCTTCTGAGAATTCTCTGGGCACGACCCGTTTGTTATGAGCTCGCTCTATTGTTCTTTGATAAGCACACATGCTCGCATAGATGGCGTTCCTTTTCTCTTCAATCATTTCCAAGTCTAAGGATCTTCGCTCATTATTCAGATGCTCGTCATATTAGGTTATCCGAGGTGATCGTATGGCTACCTCCACTGGACTGACCGCTTCGGACCCATATACTAAAGAGAATGGAGATTCTTGGGTCGTTGAACGGGGAGTAGTGCGGTAAGCTCATAGAACCTCGTAGATGTGATCGGGCCACTTTCCCGCAAAATCTTCCAACTAAGTTTTTAATCCCTTCAGGATAACTTTGTTGGACACCTCCATCAATCCGTTGGTCTGGGGATGAGCCATTGACGAGAAGTGTTGAGCGATACCCAATTTGACGCAAAGATCCCGAACAACTTTTCCGCGGAATTGAAGTCCATTATCTGACACAAAAGCTCGAGGTACTCCAAAACGGCTTATGATGTTCCTCCATAGGAAGTGCTTCACAACCTTTTCAGAAATAATAGCAACCGCTTCAACCTCGATCCACTTTGTATAATATTCAACAGCCACAATGAAAAACTTTTGCTGCTGGACCGATCGAGCAAACGGTCTCAAGATGTCAACCCCCCATCTATCAAATGGGCAAGGAAGTGGAGTCACCGACAATGATGCTCCTAGCAGTTGGGGGACCGGAGAATGGTGTTGGCAAGCAGCGCAACGTCTTGTGTACTTCTTAGCATCCTCGAGGAGCGTCGGCCAGAAATACCTGACCCTAATTACGCGGTGATATAGCGATCGGGCCCCAGAATGTATAACGCACATCCCTTCAAGAACATAAATCATGATGGCCTCAGCCTCTATAGGGGATATTCATCGCAAGAGCGGCCCTTCAAAACTTTTCTTGATTAAGTGCCCGTCATTTAGCAAATATCGCATCGCCCGGGTCTCAATTTTTCTGGCCTCTGATGCATTTTCCGGTAGATGGCCATTGGTCATATGCTTGACCAAAGGGGCCATCTACGTCGTGTCTACCGGTGAGTCAATGACGTTTATCTTCAAGTCTTGGAGTTCATGGCATAAATCCCCGACTTCCTCAAACGACTGTTCGGTCACATAGATTTCGACCGAATGTCGGTCCTGAATATGGACCGATACTGTGCCTAGTCCAACGTCCAGTAAGCCTGCAGCCAGTTTGGCCAACGCGTCGGCCACCTTATTTGGTTCTCTAGGCACGTGGTCAAGTGAGAATTTACAGAACTTTTTTGACATCTCCAAGACCTTTGCATGGTATAACTTCATGGTTGGTTCATGTGTTTTGAATCGTCCTGCGAATTGCTCCACCACCAATTTGGAGTCTGAGAACATTTGCATCTTTGCAACTCCCATTTTTTGGGCTAAGGTCATCCCCAACAACACGGCATCGTATTCCACCACGTTATTCGTTCCAGAAAACAAGAACTTGACCGCGGAGTGGATAACGTTGCCATCAAGTGTAATAAGGGTGATGCCCGCTCCCTTTCCCCCGAAGGTTGATCCGTCAACATAAATGACCCACCGGTCGTCCTCTTGGTTCAGAAATATGAGCGATTGGGTCATCTCGACCACGAAATCCGCGAGGACTTGAGCTTTGATCACCCTTCGGGGAACGAATTCCAAATACATTGAGCTGATCTTGATTTTCCACTTGGCCAACCTTTCATTGGAGTCCGCCTGACTCAAAACTGCCTTCAAAGGCTGATCAGTATACACAAAAACCTTTCGGCATTCGAAATAATGCTTAAGTTTAGATATAGCTTTCTGCAAGGCCAACATGAATTTCTCCAAGGTAGTGTATCTGGTTTCGACTGGTACCAGGGAATGGCTCACGTAGTAGATAGGTCGGTGAATGTAATCCCCAATGGTTACCAGTGTTGCTCTGACTTCATCCTCTGACACGGCTAGATATAACCCTAAGGGTTCGTGGCAAGTCGGGTTCACCATTACAGGAGGAGTACTCAAATAAGTCTTCAAGTCAGAAAATGCTCGATCACACTCTTCGGTACAACCGAGATGACTGGCTTTCCTTAATGTTCTGAAAAAGGGAAGGGCCTGGTTCGTGGACCTAGAGATAAACCTGCTCAGCACTGCCAATCGGCAAGTTAGCCTCTGAAATTCTCGCTTGTTTCTCGGATGTTGCATGTCAATAATTGTATGGACTTTCTCCGGATTAACCTCTATGTCTGTCTCAGAAACATAATATCCAAGGAATTTGCCACTTCGAATCCCGAAGCAACACTTGTTTGGATTTAGTTTGAGCAACACTTGTTTGGATTTAGTCTGATAATCTCCTCTTCATCGAAGCTCTGCGCGTCTGGGTCGCTTTCGTACCCTCTGCTTGCTGGAACAGGGCTTATGATAGCCGTTGGTTCTGTTCCACTCCTCTCCGACGTAACTTCCATTATATCTTTCCTAACAACAGCTTCCAGATCCTGCAAAGAGAACGTTGACGCTGAAGGCTGCTGGGAAGCGTATCACTATCGTTCGTCGAAGATCCAGTTGTCATGCCTTTGATTATCCTATCCTGTGTAAAGACCTCGAATAGGGATTAGAAAATCGTCAACACGGACGGCGCCAAACTGTTGTGGTTCGAAAACCGGGGGTGTCAACAATCGTCCGGTTCGTAGCAAGACGAACTCGGTTATAATTTATTTAATGTGTGGATGACGATTATAAACCAAATGTAAAAGAGACACGGCGGTTTTAGAGTGAAAAACCTCAAAGGTGAGGAAAAAACCACTTGACTAAGGGCTAAAAAAATACTATTAGTCGATCCAATAAACAAAGTAATAATCACAAAGACCATGTTTGTTCTTTNTATGTCTGTCTCAGAAACATAATATCCAAGGAATTTGCCACTTCGAATCCCGAAGCAACACTTGTTTGGATTTAGTTTGAGCAACACTTGTTTGGATTTAGTCTGATAATCTCCTCTTCATCGAAGCTCTGCGCGTCTGGGTCGCTTTCGTACCCTCTGCTTGCTGGAACAGAGCTTGTGATAATTTATTTATCACAAGCGCCAAACTTGTGATAACCATTTTCTCACAGAGCTTGTGAGAAAATCGTCAACACGGACGGCGCCAAACTGTTGTGGTTCGAAAACCGGGGGTGTCAACAATCGTCCGGTTCGTAGCAAGACGAACTCGGTTATAATTTATTTAATGTGTGGAGGACGATTATAAACCAAATGTAAAAGAGACACGGCGGTTTTAGAGTGAAAAACCTCAAAGGTGAGGAAAAACCACTTGATTAAGGGCTAAAAAAATACTATTAGTCGATCCAATAAACAAAGTAATAATCACAAAGACCATGTTTGTTCTTTAGACAACAAATGGGGAAAAGACTTATCGAAAATATAATGATATGAGGTTTTTTCAGAAAGCTCGTAAGAAGGATCGGAAGATAATCCTTTCTTCACATCCCAAGTGTCCTTTTTATACGCCTACTGTGCTATGTGGACAGTAAGATGTCGTTTTGTGCTTGTCCTCTGCGGTTAGGTCGGCTCGTGTCAGGCAGAACAGCCACCGGGCATGGCTTCATAGAGATGCACGGCGCTAGGCCTTTCGGCGCTACTAGCCGGATATTTCCAGGCTAAGGGAGGCTCGTATGACTTCACCGGACCACGCCTCTGACAGGATTGTCGAGGGTTGTCATCGCATGTTGAGGAATATGGATGGCCAGAAGCAGGGCCTGTAAAGTGTGGACCGATCGATCCAGGTGCGCGAGAGAAAACTGGGTCCTACCTATCGGGACCGATCGATATGAATGGCCGATCGGCCCATCTGGCTTGGCTGGGCTATTCATTCACGTGTGTTGGATTTGGGCCTCCAAGTTCGGCTTATGTTATTTGGGCTCATCTGATCAAGTTTGGCCCTGATCAGGCTTGAAGTATCGGGTTCCGGGGATCTCATCAAATATAGATCGAAATGGTCGATTTATTAATTATTATATTTTTAATAAAGAATATAATTCAAAGAAATATTTATTTTATAAACACTTAAAAACTATCGAATGGACTATTGTTAACGATAACAGATAACGTGATATTATAGTATATTCTATTATATTTTTTATTTAACTATTTTTAATTTTGAAATTGATTTAATATTTATTGTTATATTTAGTTCATTATTAGATGAAAACTTGAAAAAAACCAATTAAAATAAAATAAATATATTTTAAAACGCAATAAACAAATAAAATGTTCAAACCGAATTGAGACCGATACAAACCGCTTTGAACAGAACAATTGGAAAAATGGTTCACTCATTCCGGTTCAGTTTTAGAACATAGTCGTGTGCAAAACTAGTTCACAAATTTGAGAACTAATTTTGTTAAACATATTAAATTTTGAGTATAAATTTACCAAATTTTACGAAATATGAGGAATAAGTTTGCAAGAAAATTGATTTAATTTAAGTTTTCAAAAAACTTTGAGTACTATATTGGTGAAAATTAATAAATTTTGAAGATCAAATTTATCAAATAATACAAACTTTGAAACCTGAAATGAATATTCCCAAATTATATTTGATTTTTTTGTCTCTTTTGCATAAATTCAAAATAATATCAAATTTTATAAAATAAAATTACATAATTCAAGATCCAATTTTTAAAATCAATACATGAAGAAGACTAACTGATCGGGGACCATGCAATGGCCCACCCAAAGTGAAATGGATCGAACGTATCGAATCCAATTTGTAAAAATTCAGAATAACCTTGCATTGATTAGTTCGATTTAATGAAATTGATCGGTTGGTAATCCACCAATTTGAATTGTCAAATCCAACTTGACTTATATATAAAGGGAGCTAGACTATGGAAAAGAGGATTCCTTATTTGCCTTGACCTCATTTTACTTGAATCATTTTTGAGGTTTTCGTGCTCATTTAATTTCCGTCATGAGTTATCTCCATAAACAATAATTTATTCAAAATCAGATTTTCGATAACGTTACAATTCTTTGACTGTTGATACCCCTAAATGAAATTACAGCAGTATACAAATCAATTTGATGGGAGTCCATTGAGTTTTGGGTCCAACCCATCGTTGAATATCCTCTTTCGAGTTTTTTTATGATTGTAGATTTAATCAAATAATGATAAAGGTCTCTTTAATTATAGGAGTGGTTTATATTTAATTTAATTTAATTATTATTTATTAAATTTTAAAATATTATATACATCTATAATAAATTATATTTCATGACGTCGATTTCAATTATTTAATACGACTCGCCAATATATATATTTCAAACAATTGATCATTAAAGTATAAAAAATAATTTAATATTGTGTGTCCTAATTCTTTGTGAGTAGTATTTCACATAAATTTTCTTTTAAAATTTTAATTTCAAGTCGTTTTCTTAAATCAATTATTTTAATATTTTACCCAATCAATTAACCGTTTTAATGTAAAACAAGATTTAAATACTAATTATATAATAATTTAATTTTTTTATATCTAACATGATAGATAAATATATTGGGTCTCTTTGGAACTCAAATTAAAATTGCGGTGAGGTGCGGTGCGATGCCCAGATCGTGATTTACTTATGATACACAAAATACAAGCTTAATTACGATGTGATAATCGTTAAAAAAATCACTATATCATCACAGTTGTTAAAACCAGCTGTGACCTCATCGTGGTTTTGGAAAAGACTAATTTGCCCTTACTTCTATTAATTATAATATAATTATATTTATTATTATATATATATAAGGATATATTAATATTTTTACATAAATCACGATCATAATATCACAATTTTACCAAACATATTTAAATATTTATGATCATCATATCGCACCACATCTAACCACACGTCATCGCATCTCACCATATCTCATCACACCCAATTTTAAAAAGCTATACCAAACAAACTCATTATATAAAAGTTTTCAAATTCTTATCTGATTTTAGTTGAATTTTCAGCATACACATATCACGTTTGGGTTATCCTAACCATAGATAAAATCTGTATCAGATTTGTTTAAATTATTATTTTTTATTTTGAGTATTTAAATATTTAAAATGTATGTATTCTATTTTTATTTATTTTTCTTTAAGTTTTTATCTAATTAGTATTGACAATATTTAAACGAATTCCCTAAAAGACAATATATTAAATATGTGTAACATAGTTTTAATATAAACATATTAGAAAATAATACTTATTATTTTTAAATATTAATTTTTTGATATAAATCACACATATAACATATAGTTTTTTATATTTGATATATTTGGAACAGTATTTGATAAATAACAGTAATGTGAAATGAATATATTGTGATGTGAGGTGAACTGATCGTAATTTAAAAAAACTATTTTTTGAAACAGCGGTGCAGTGATCGTGATTTCATAAAATGACTTTTTTGCAATTATTTTCAAATAATTGTTTATAACTTAAAAATTATATTTCGTATAATTTTATAATAAATTCGTTATGTCAAAACTACATTTTTAAATTATTATATATATTTTTATAATTTAAATAATTGATAAAATATAATAAGTTATTGATTAAAATTAATTTTTTAAAACAAAATAAATTATAATTAACAATAGTAAAATTGATATTTGACATGTAAATTTTGGTGTCAATTTGGTTAAATCAACGGTGAAGTCAATGTTTTCTACAGTTGCACAAACACAATCATTAATAATGTTGTATTAAAATAGAATACAACTACGGTACCTTCACCGCACGCCATGTAGATTGAGTTTCCAAACACACCCTTGTGATATTATGATCACACACATTCATTTCACACAAAGGAAAGCTTCCTTATTCTACACCAGTAGAATAAGGCTCGGACAGTCCCAGTTATTTATTGGTACATAATACATATAACATTCAACTTGGGCTCGTCCGACTAACAGCATCTGCATCCCCATTTTTACCAGCATTGAGGGCACTATGGAGGGCGGTACCCCGGATAGTCGTCCCCAGGCTTACCACCACCACCACCCCCCCGATCAACCTCAGAGTTGGGTTCGTCAACAGTGGCTGCTGAGTAATAAAAACGCGTTAGTTTAAGTTAACAGAAGTAAAACGGAGTTACTGAAATGCTTACATGCGTCAATGGAGTGGTGGGTTTGTTCAAGAACTCTAGCAGAAACTTCAGAAGAAAAGAGGAACGCAGTGAGGAAGAAAAAGAAGAAAGCAGCGAGGAAGATGGACTTGGAAGCCATTGTTGAAGGATGAAAATGTCGATGATTCACTTCAGTATTTGTAGAGGGAAAAATCTACAGTAAAATAATATCCGATAACGTGGATCAGTGGATCTTGGGGCGGAGATGTGAACGGCCACAATCGAGTTGTCACTTGTCAATAGCAGTGTTTTCATACCAACTATAACGTCGGTATATTGTCCGATACGTCAAATTTTGCTCGGTATCGATATTTTTTTTCGTACCGTCCGGTACCGAATATTCGGGTCGATTTTCGGGTTTTTTCGGATCTGATTCTAAAAAACTAATTAAATATTAATTTTTTAAAAAATAAAATAAAATAAAATTTGGTACCGACCAGTATACCGAACTTACCGCTCATACCGATCCGGATTGACACGTAATTCCGAATCGGTTTGAAAACATTCGTTAGTAGTCAAAGCCGCCTGCATATCTATATAAATTTATATTTTAGTTTTTGTCTTGTGCATAAATTAAAATTAAACCCAAAATAATATCTAAATTAAAAATTAAAAAATTAGAAAAGGACTCTCCAACTTATTATTTGTGAAAATAATAATACTGATCAAGTTACGAAATTGTAGAAATGACATATAAAATTATAAATATTGTTTGTTTTTTATCCTTTATATTGTATCACTCTGTTTTCTATTAAGTTGACAAACGTTTTTCGTTAACATGATCGACCCTCAAAGTACGCAAATAAAAGACCCTTATAGTTTTCAAAATTATACAAAACTTGACCATTAAAATTCGAAAATTATGCATAATTATATCAATTATGTTCCACTTAATCCCTTTTCATAGCTACATATCTTTCCGGCTAAGGAAACATTAACTATATTGTTAAAGAATCAATGATAAATGATATTTATAGTTTGAGGTATATTACATGCATTTAATTAAAATTAAATATATATAAATGCATATTTCGCTAAAATAGTGTATAATATTTATAATTTCCTACTTTGAAAGACATATTATTTACACAATCTATAAGTTGAATGGCCAACGTCACCCATTTTAAATAATAAAAAACCCAATTTTGATCATTCATACACAATCCAATTCGAGTGCCATAAATCATCATTATCCAAAATGTCAAAAAATCGGTTAAAATTATTGAAATAATACTGATAAATGTTTATTCATTTTTATTTAATTATAATTTATAAGATTTAAAATATTATATACATATATAATAAATTAATTTCATAACGTGGATTTCAATTTTAATTGAATACTAGCAGCCAATATATACTTTTCAAACAATTGACTATTAAAATATTTTTATAAAAATGAATTTAATATTGTGGATCCCAATTCTTTTGTAAGTAGCATGAACTAACATGCTACATTTTGGACAAACATATATCAACATTTTACTATATAATCGTATTAAATATAATTCTTTACTATATAAATATATTATTAAATATCATAATTATAAAAAAAAGTCTAATATATCATATTTCATATATATCCATATTTTCATATTTTTATTATTGAATTATATGTTTATAATATTTGTCTTATTTTATCAAATTATATTATTTTAACTTTTCAATTTCAAATCTAAAAAATAAATTTCGTTCAAATAACCTATTAAAACGAACATGAACATTTATACGTTCTAACATGAATTTTCGTTCGAATCAAATACGAACAAACATGAACATATTCGAATAAAAATATGAGTGAACATAAATATAGATAATTCAGTTTGTCGAACCCCGAGTCCATTCGGGAGGCTATCCAGGAGATGGTAGTCTCCGTTTCCAAAGCCCGGGGACTGAAAAGGATCCCCCTTTATGGAAGGATGCCGCCCTTAAAGAATACCGGCTCTTGGGGAGGAAAAACATGCCCGGTATTGACGGCGCGTTTCCTCGCTTGGTGCTAGCCTATCTGGAGTCCTAGGCTGTGGTAAGTTGTATTCAGCTCTTGCTGCCCAGATCGGGTGTGTGTTCATACTCCAATTTGTTTCTTGCAGACACATAGAAAGGCTTTGGACCTTACTTCTACCGTCCAACTAAGCCGAAGCATCTCTTCGGCTTCTGAAGATCTAGAAAGCCAACTTGTCTTAGCTCAGCGGCAAGTTGAGATCAAGCAGAAAGAGCTGAAATCGGTCCGAGCCGATCGGGACCGTCTGAATGGAGAGTTGCTTGGAGCGGGTACTGATCTTTCCTTAGCTGCTTCTAAGGCGGGAGAGGCCCAAGCAGCTGCTAACTCCGCAACGACCCGCGTTTTGGAACTGGAGCGTCAGATTCAAGAAATATCTCACTAAAACAACAGACTTCTCCTTCGGTCCCAGGAAGAGAAAGATGACTTAAAGAAGAAAAGGAAGTACTGAATGAAGATTTGGTTAGAGTCCAAGGAGCAACTGAGGGCGCGGTTCAGTAAGCCCTTTTGGGTTTTGCCCGATCGCCCCTAATGTTTGCCTTCACGGCAAACGTTTACGGACAGAGCGTCTCCAGTATATGGATAACATGAAGGACCAAATGATTAGCAAGTTTGGTCTGGATCACGAAGATGATCGTTGGGAGACGATCGACCCTCTAACCATAGATGGAAACTTACGTGAGATCCCAGAACTAGACGAACCCCCGCTGGAGAACGATCCCAACTATCCACTCTTTGATCTGATGGAGAGATCGGTCAACGAAATAGTTGAAGAAAGAGGGAAAAAGGTGGAGGATCTCAAGGCATGGATCGCGGAGAAATTTGGGGAAGCAGATAAGGAAGAAGGACAAATAGACTAGACTTTAAATCTTCCAGTCCTTTCCCTTCTGTATTTGTAAACTCCGTTTCTTAATAAAATGTCATTTTTGCTAAGTGTAAGCTCGGGGTTCAATCTGAACCCGGACCGAACGGTCCTCTCAACTTAACTCTGAATCCTGCTGGGTTTAATAAGTTAGGTGATGCCAATTGCACTAACAGACCACACTTGAATCCGTCCCTATAAAATATTATGACCTTGGTGACGTTGCCTTGGTTCTTTATAAGTCTCATGACAAATTTAACCGAAGCCCCGGTTCTTAAAATAGTCTCATGGCGAGCTTTGGCTTGCACTTTAACCGGCTAACTCTGTCCTTGTTATCTGCTCATGAATCAAGCACAAGAAGGCAAGAGCTGCTTCTAGGTGGTGGGTGCCGTTGAAGGGGAAATTGAGTTCGTAGTGAGTTCTGGGAGTTTGTGATTCATCTAAGTACTCAGCAAGCGTGGAAGCAATTGACTCGTCAGAGCAGTCACACTACTTGGGAGCCTTATGGATGAACCGCTACAGTCACTAGTCCAAACTCGTCCAAAAAATCCGACTTCGAGATCGGTCACTCACCTAGCTAGAAATAGTTTGTATTGCACCCATTATAACTTACTCATATTTGAGAAACATTTTACAGTTCAGAATTACCGAATAACGTCAAATGCTTTATATAAAATAGCGCATTAAGTTCATAACATTCCAGGTTCGGGGGATTTCACTTCCATCCAAATTTTCTAACTTATAAGCCCCACTACCTAGGCTCTTCAGGACTCGATAGGGCCCCTCCCAATTTTTGTCCAGCTTCCCAACGTTTCTCTGAACTCTCACATTGCGGAGAACGAGGTCGCCTTCTGAGAATTCTCTGGGCACGACACGTTTGTTATGAGCTCGCTCCATTGTTCTTTGATAAGCATACATGCGCGCATAGATGTCGTTCCTTTTCTCTTCAATAATTTTCAAGTCTAAGGATCTTCGCTCATTATTCAGATGCTCGCCATATTGGGTTATCCGAGGTGATCGTATGGCTACCTCCACTGGACTGACCGCTTTGGACCCATATACTAAAGAGAATGGAGATTGTTAGTTCGTTGAACGGGGAGTAGTGCGGTAAGCCCATAGAACCTCGTAGATGTGATCGGGTCACTTTCCCCCAAAATTTTCCAACTAAGTTTTTAATCCCTTCAGGATAAATTTGTTGGACACTTCCGTCAATCCGTTGGTCTGGGGATGAGCCACCGACGAGAAGTGCTTAGCGATACCCAATTTGACGCAAAGATCCCGAACGGCTTTTCCGCGGAATTGAAGTCCATTATCTTATACAAAAGCTCGAGGTACTCCAAAATGGCTTATGATGTTCCTCCATATGAAGTGTTTCACAACCTTTTCGGAAATAATAG
>RWGZ01001066.1:55402-143151 GCA_009725065.1 Utricularia reniformis
CGTGAGCCTGTAACCGTTTTGTAACTGTTCGGACCGAACCCCGGAGCCAGCTGGCAGATAACGCTATTATTTACTAAGGTTATCTTCGGTCCTCTGTGTTGAACATCGGGCCGCTCTTCCTAAAGGTGTAAATGGGCTGTAAATGTTCGTTTTGATTACTTAAGTTGGCCCAACTGTTATCGGGCCTCACCCATTACAGGGTACCCGGTCCTAGAGTTCTCATCAGGTACAAATGATATGGTTGCGGATCCACTTACTAAAGCTTTGACACCATCGGTCTTTCATAAGTTGATTACTTATATGAGTGTCGTTTGTAATGTTATTTTATTCATTTTCATTTGTATAAACGTTCAATATTGTTTTGGTCATGACATTATGTTTGGTTTCATGTTGATATAGAACTCTTTCCGACCTCATTAAGTTTATTGGACCAGTTGAAAATACGCATGCATGATCACTTTAGCATGTAATTTTCATGTCATAAATTCACTTGTCTATGTCATGTAGTTGCGTTAGTACTTATGATTGATGATGGTTGATTTGTTGTTTTGCGATGACTACTCCTTCAGTCTCTGTATTAATAAGACTAATGGACGAGATGTTTTTAAATGACTATATTCGTTTTGCACATTTTGTACGGTAAATAAATTGTGATTGAAAGGAGACATTTGGTAAACACATAATTATTTTTCCAAGTGGGAGATTGTTAGAATATTTATTCTAATAATGTGGATTAAATATTATATGTTGTCTTCTTAGATATACTATTATGCATGTGGACGCACATGTAAGTATTTGATCACATTTATTGTTACCGTAATAAAGTTAATGGTCTAATTTAGTGATCAATTTATGATATAGACCATAGTCATTTAATATTATAATGTGAGGGCCAATTATTAATTTATGAAATTCTTGAGGACTCAATTATAATTTCTTGATGGGTGGATTTGCAATTAGTCCAAACTTCATTTATAAATATGAGGTGTGGTCACAGTCTGAGTAAGAAGGAGAATACGTTCAGCTCCCCATCTGACCATCTTCCTACGATCAGACTGAAGATCATTCTCTCGGGTTTTTGGTGTTATTCAGATTATTCATCGTAATGATGAATTCAAGTATTGCTTTCGCTGTGTTAATTCCGATTTAGAATCTCATTAATCCTATCAATTTTAACATAGGATATATTTTTACTATCAATCACGATAGACTACCTCGAAAGTCATTTGTGTAATTTGCGATTAGCTATCGAGACTCGTGATAGGCTATTGAGACTCGCGACGAATTGCACATACCCATAAAAAAATTCTGAAATTTCATATTTTAACTCTTTAATTTAATATACTATTAGGTTTATTACTACCCAAAATAAGACACAAAATTGACACGCAATACAATAATTGAGTTAATTTGATATTTTCATTTTTATGCAGCATTAGTATTTTGTATCAAAATAGTAGCAAATTAAGTATTAAGATAAAAATCATCAAATATATTCTAAAAAGAAATACTATTTTTTTAATTAGAATCTATTAGATTTTTTTCGTGATGCTACATTTACTACTATTTTGATACAAAATACTAATGTTTTTTAGTCTAATGCATAAAAATGAAACATCAATACATAATTCAATTATTGTCTTGCGTACTCATTACATGTCTTATTTGAGAAATTTGAGAAACTTAAAATAATAATACTAAATAAAAGAGATAAAACATATACGAAATTTGAGAACTTTACAATTCACGAGTTTCAATTGCCTATCACGAGTCCTCATAGCCAATCGTGAATTGCGGCATTTGAGATGCGCTATTGTGATTGGTAGCAAAAACGCAAGACTTGTTCAAATTGATAATATTAATAGGGGTTTCTCTACATTTGTCAATGTTTCTCTCTATAGAAACCTCTTTTGTGTTCTTTTAATTTATAAGGTTATAATCAAATTTGAAAAATATGTTTCTTAAAATGCAGGCGAAAAGAAGTTCGTGTTTCATATTCGAGTTCACTAAGCACAATAATTCGTACACTTGTGAATGTGGGGTATCAATAAGGAATATATTCATTGTAAAAAGAAGACAAAGTATTACATATGATAAATAGATTCATTCACTTGTAATGTAGGAGACTACAAAGAGATATATACTATTATCTATTTTAAACGATACATATAATCAAATATGAAATATATTTTTATTTTCCTTAATGAAAAACACTCTAAATGAATAAAGAAGATATCCTAAACCTCTCTAAATGACAAATGAATATCTTTAACAATTTAAATTTAAAAAAGAAATAGAATAACACCAATCAAAATTATATAGTTGTAAATTTGATTATTTATTAATTTGTAAATGTTTGATTTTATATTTCAATATATATTTTTAGTTAATTATATTAATGTATCCTTAACAAACCTATGGGATTGTGTAAACTAACATCATTAGGTATGTTTGGTTCAACGTTGGAGAAATAACGTTGAATTGAGATAATTTGTGTTATAAGATGATCGTAATATAAGTAATCATGATTTAAAAATAACTGTTTTGAATATTCGGTATAATAATTGTGATTTTTGTCATCCTTACTTTTAATTAATCTTAAATTAAATTACAATTTAATAAAAGTAAAAATTTAATTTTACATAGAAAATTTAGTGTTAAACGCCGTGTTTGAAACGTCGTTTATTGGGTTTTTTTTCCTAAACTAACTCATTCTCAAATCTCTTTTCCCAAACTAACCAATTTATAAATTATTTGTCCCAATTAACCCTCCTTTTACCTGTTTTTCATTAGGTTACCGATTGTATTTTGCCACCACATTTCTTTTTACCGTTAAAAAAACATTTCTTTTTACCCGTCAAATTCTTTAAGTGTGTGTTCTGCACAAATTATATAATGTATAATCAGAATTTATAATTAGAATGCAGAATTAAAATGTATAATTAGAATCTGCGTAGTACTCTGTGTAAACATATAATGAATTATAAATGTAAAAGCGTTCTGCAAAAATATTGTAATTGAAATGTAGAATTTTAATTGAGTTACATTGTACAAAATAATTATCTCTTTTCTTATAAATTTTAAATTATAATTCTATATTAAAATAATATTTTAATTACAAAATAAATTAATAATATTTTTTTATTTAAAAATCATATAATAAAAAGAAAACAAAAATATTGAATAAGATATTGTCGAATAAAAAACTCAACAAGTGATAATATAAATACCAAATTTTAGAAAAAAAAAAGAATTCATTATGATACAAACGATGAAAATTTGATTCGGAAAAAAATGTATATATATGAAAAATATAGTTAACAATGTAAGACGGTGCATCAAAATTTGTAAATTGCATAAAAGTCTCGAAGTTGATATAATGTGTGATTTTGGCTTCCATGTTTCAAAATTGCGTTGTTGATCCCCGAACTTCCAAAAACGTTTATATTGAATCATAATACTCGTTAATTTTTTAAACATCTCAATAGTTTATATTGATCAATTAACCTTGAAAAAAAAATGAAATGAGAATGTTTCTAAACTTTGAAAATTTTAAAAATAATGCATAAATTATCAAAACCATTTATACGAAAAACCACTACTATTTACTCGAGAGTCATTTTTAAACGGTTTTGAAACTTCAATGGGTTCTCATGCAAATTACAAACTTTGGGGACATCGCTTTTACATTATCTTAAACATTGGGGGCCAATGTCGTAATTTTCTCGTAAAAAATAATGAGTAGAATGCATAATGCATTTTCAGAATCAAGTCTGAACTTGATTATGCATTATAGTTAAAAAACCAGAATGCATTATGATTATAATTCATAATTAGAATTTAAAATAAATATTGTTATGTTTCAAAAAAACAAAACAATATGCATAATATGTTTTCATAATTTGTGAAGAATAGTAAATCTTTCTTCATCTACCTTCCCCTATTTTTCATTAATTATAAAGTCTTTGTTCACATACTAGGGTGAATTGTTTCTGAAATCTATGCGTATTATTTCTCTTTTTAAATCGTCTGCAAAACTAAATCGAGGAACGCGCGATTTCTGGAGGGCAATTTCGCTGCCATTTTGTCCTTCCCGGTGCAATGACATAAGCAATTTAGTTGTGCCCTCCTCTCTCCTTACGATCAAATTAAGATTCCGGTCGCTGAAGCAGTGTTCTTTAAAAGAATCAGGTACTCTTTGTATTTTTTTGAGGAAATCATTAACAGATAAATTTTGCTAGTTTATTGTTCATCAAATGTATTTTTTGGGTGCCATAAATCAAAGTGCATCAGTATTACGCATTTCATGTTTCTATATGTTCTTGTGCAAGATAAGCCATGATGACACTGCCCACCAAAAACCGAAACTCATCAGTATATGTTCTTGTTTCTATCCATTTTTGTTCTATATTTTGTTTATGACAGTCATAAACAAAATATATTGTTTCTTTACCAATTAACTACCACTTTTCTTCCAGATCCATTATATTGTTTATTTTGTTTTCAATTTTCTGTATTTGTATGGCAGAGACTGTTAAAATACAACCTGTAACCTAATGAATAAAAGGTAAAAGAGTTAGTTTGGGCAAATAATTTATAAGTGGGTTAGTTTGGGAAAAGAGATTTGAAAGTAGGTTAGTTTTGGAAAAGACCCCTATTTGGTTTAATCATCCACTACATTAATCCTGAAAGCAGATTTAGGAACTGAAATTTAACTTCCACTGTTGATGGACGGCGGATTAACTCAGTGACTCAGCAGATTGAGACAAATTATTCCGTTGCATTTGTTCTTTTAGAGGTAATTAGCCTTAAAATATTCGCTGACCATTTGATTTTAATATATTCAATTTTTTTCTTGATTTTCTTTTGTATTCTTAGGCTTATTATTTGTGTGTAGCAGTTATTTTAGAGAGTCACGCAGATATAATGTTAGCATTGGACAAGTTATCTGTCAGATGCAGTGACAAAGATGGTTCATCTACTTCACATAGCAAGTATATTCATCCATTTTATCATTTCCTGTTTATGTATTTGGAAGTGCATGATTTTATGACATATTATTTGTTTTAGAAATTGGTTGTAGAGACTAGATTTAGTTAATAAGGAAATTGGTTGTTTTGGATATCCATATATTTCATGAACACAGAAAGAAAAGACATGCGCTTTTTCTTCTCATGATGTCTTGGTACTTCATTAGGGGAAGGCTCAATGTCGTTTTGGTGTCCACTGGAAGCTTCAATCCTCCTACTTACATGCACTTGCGCTGCTTTGGTAACTATTTATCATACTTCGTATATAGCTTCTTATTTCCACTTATTAGATTTATGGTAAAATTTCCACTGTTATTAAACAAATGGATTGCATAGACGCTGCAAAATCCAAATATGCTAGAGAGCAAATCTCATAAGCTTTCAAATCTTTTTCGTTTCATATCTAACCTCCACTTTCTGTCTATATTCGACGAGTTTTGATTTTTAGATTTGAAGAATCTACTTCCTTGAAACGTATCTAGAGTCAGGTCAATTTATATGTTTGGATATACGTATAAGAGGAAAGTGACCACACCGTAAAAAACTTGAACAAGTCATTTACTATGGTCCAAATCCCTTTTATAAACAAATACAAACCACATCTTACTTTTGATGTGGGACAATTGTCATATTTCAACACTTTCAAATCTCTGTCATGTAGTTTGTCTTGTGTCATTACATTTTGTGTTACTTTCATTATGCAATATAAGAGTTAGCTCGGGATGCTTTAAGTTCTCAAGGATTATCCATAATTGGAGCATACATGTCACCAGTCAATGATGCATATAAGAAAAAGGTATATATTTTGTGTTAAGCATATTTATGGTTATATTTACACATTATCATGGCATTCTAGGGCCTTATAAATGCTACACATCGCATTTCTATGTGCAAGCTTGCTTGTAAAAGTTCAGATTTCGTTATGGTTGATCAATGGGAGGTATGTGTATATCAATAACTTCCCTTTTCTGTTATTTGTATATCTTAAACGAATAATCACAGTTATTTTGTATGTTTAGGCAAGTCAAAGCACCTACCAAAACACCTTGACAGTTTTGTCTATGTTGAGAGACTCAATATTGAATAGTGGAGTCTTGCCAAATGGTTGGTTTCTGATATCGAAAAATTTACTTCATTTTTATACAGATAAACGTCTATTTCTATCTGATTTTCCCATCGGATTAAAACTGGTTTTGACATGTTACCATGATATATTCTTTTCTTTAGCACTTGGAGATGAATACTTTACCTTTTTAAAATTTGTAGAGTTCCTAAAGGTCATGCTTGTATGTGGTTCCGATTTATTAGAATCATTCAGTATTCCCGGATTCTGGATTCGTGAGCAGGTATAACTCTTTTCTCACATAGCCTAAAACCAGTGAACTTTTCTTCCTACTAGTGATTGATGATCTCTTCTTCACCAGGTGAAGATCATATGCAGGGACTTTGGTTTGGTTTGTATTCGTCGCGAAAACCAAGATATAAAGAAAATTATAGCTAAAGACGACATTTTGGATAAATATAAGGTACCTTAGTCACTATCTTTATTAGAAAAAAATGGTGAAATAATATTTACTCTTCAGGAAAATATCATAATTGTGGAAGATGTAGTTCCTAATAGCATCAGTTCAACGAGATTAAGGTATAATTGTGGGTTGGAGTTGTGATATGTGTTAAATTGTTGGTTCCATTTTGTGATAGGGATTGCATAGCAAGTGGTTTAAGTATAAAGTACTTGACAGAAGACGAGGTTATTGATTACATTCACCAAAACAAACTCTATTTGAATGAAGGGAATTAGTATATGTTTATTTCAAATGTATAATTAATTATACTTTGTCGACATGTTTATTTTAACATTGGATATTAATTATTATTGTATTTCGCCAAATTTCAAATAATGTATTGTAAATAGAGCATTTTATTAGAATAACCTACTAATTTATTTCGATCAAAATAACTCGCTTTTCTTATTCAATGAACTCACTTACCAGGTAAGTTATCTGTTGTAATAATTAACAACACAACATTTTTTTACAATCCTTGGAACACAACTATTTACATGATTAGGGGTGGTCAATTTGTACATATTGACCTAATGGATTACGAAACCTTATTATTCCATCAAAGGGTTAATCCAATTGCTTCAAAATTCAATCAAACATATCAACAGGATGATATAATCTAAATAATAAACTTAAAAAAATAATTTTAATTTTAAAATAAAATAATTTAAAAATTTGATCTATATCAACCTATTGCTGAGTTGATTTTTATGGCTCAACCAGTACAAACGAGTTAATTACGGGTTGACCCACGGATTAACTCGTTTGTACGTCGAGTCGGCATATGCCCACCTCTAGGCATGGTATATATTTTAATCGATCATAGACTAGTATTTGATAAGAAGAAGATTGGAATATCATTAAACATTTTGGGCACCTAATAAGTGGTATGATCTAGATTAGTCATTTATATTGTTGATACTCAAGTGATATATAATTTCAAAAGAAAAAAATAATTCTAATAGGATGGATGTGTAATAAAAATTATAATTACTATAATTCCTTATATTACCAAAATAAGTTGCATAACAAAGAATAAAAATGAATCCATTGTAAATCTTATAATGTGTCTATATTTTAAATTAGCGAAATTTTCATTCATCCAATTTAACACAAAATCCATTTAAATAAATTCAAATTAATACATTATCTTGTACATAATTAGCAAAATATCATTAACCTCAAATGAATATATTAATTATGTTTTCGCATTTATAAACTAATGTTTAAATTTTTCAGCAAAACCACTTCTAAATTTCATAGAAGTTTTGGACTCGCAATTAACAAATTTATTTGTATAAAATAAACCTGTTCGATGAAATGTCAGACAAAAGTCACAGCAGCTAAAGTGAAGCAATTCTTTACAAAAAAAATTGGAGCTCACTTATCTTGCTGTAGCTGATGCTAATGTAATTCTCAACTTGTTATCTATCCATTAGAAGAAGAGAATCTGAACTGAATACCACCACTCTTATCTTGTTTCAATATGCAGCAGTAGTTAACCTGTAAATCTTTCCACCACTTAATAATTGTATAATCTTTAAGAACTCAAGATGATTAATTAACTAACCTCAATGCGCATTAATTTAGTGGGCAGGACAATTCCAAATCCAATGGAGCTTCGAAGAGAATCGACAACTTTTTTAAATGTGAATTCTTTCGAAGCATTTGAAGTTAGCCTGTGGGAGCAACCAGTACGAGCGAAAGCATGCCCGTGGATACCGATTTCTCTGAATAACCCAAATGGAAGATCAAAAGAAAGATCTGCAAAAGCCTTGAGATTAACATATCCACCCAAAGAGTTAGACTTTTGTTCATTAGGCTCAGTTTTATCATCTAGTCCCCAAGACTTGAAGCCTAAAACAGACGTTGGACCTCGTTGAGAAGTATCGCCAGTAGCTAAGAACTGATCAGTTAAGTAGGAAGACATATTTAGATACCCATATTTCGATGGGAACAGAAAATCACCCGAAACTCCAACGTTCAATGCTGATTGGTGTATACCCAAGGGAATGGCGTAATGCAGCTTAAACACCTGTTTAGAAAAGTTATTGTCATATAGCAATGTACTGCATTTCAATGTTACAAAGACAATACAAAACCTGGTTAATGACATGAAGGTTGTTGATGTGAGGAAGAATACAACCAACACGAGTGGTGAATGCAAAAGCATGCCCTTTTGTTGGCCTCATCACTGAATCTCTTTGGTCAACTTTGTAACAATATTTAAAGCCAGAGAAAAAAGTATGTCCATGATTCCTCTGTAGTGTATCTGAAGTGCTTTGTGATTTGTGCCAAGAAAGACCGTAAGATACATCATGGTTACCGGATGACAATAGGCCGACTCTAAGTCCGACCTCTGGTCCTTTATAGGAAGATAAATTCATCCAATCTTGAGAAAGAAGAGACAATTTTAACGAAAATGGAGTAGGCAATGCTTTGAATCTTGGTAATGAAACTCCTGTACTTAATCTCATTGCTTGACCCCAGTCAGGAGCGAATGATCCTTCCCACGCATCACCAAAACCAAACAAGTTTCTAATTTTCACAATGCCTTCTAGAGGCCAAAATTTGCCCTGGAAAACATTTTAAAATATGAAGCACGTTAGAGACATTCTCGAGTCATAGAAATAAAAATCATAAAATGTATAATGCGGCTAAGCTTTGTCAAAGCAGTCACATAAGTTTGAACTTAGAATGCACAAAGGTAAGATTTTAATATATAAACTCAATTAACCAAAAAGAATGTATACAAATTTAGCATCTAAGAGGAAGAAATCAAAGTGAAAAGATTTGATGAAAAAATTATAAATGAAACCACCATCCTCATACGCTAAGTCATTTTATTTTTACTCCAAACATGGAAGGGCATCCTCAACGGCCCACGGGATCTGGCTTCAAGTCCTTTATTTTACACATCTAGATGAATTTGGGTTCCAAATTCTATCACAGTCCATAATGCTAGGTAAAAAAAGCATAAGATCCCAGAACCCCATCAAACTTCCCAACCAAGCATATGATGGCAATAGGGAATGAAATAATCACAATTTCAGCACAAATTGTATTCAATTACAGTACCTCCGGTGAAACAAAACCTCCCAGGTTCACTGAAACAAAATTCTTCGCCTCAGAAACCTCAATTACAACATTTGCTGTTCCAGGAAGCTCCGGCGGGCCACCATCAAGGGTGATGCGAACGGAATCAAAAATACCCAGACGTCGCAGACGCAAGTTAGCAAAAACAGCGGCGCGTAACAACTCCTGGAAATTCGTGGCCTCCCGGAGGATCACCTCCACCTCGGATAATATCAAATAGTCTCTCGTCTTGCAATTGCCATTGATGATAACGTCATTAACCCGCACAGCAACCCTCTCGGAGGACAACCTCCAGAGTAGATCCTCTATATTATCTTGATTCACTCCCAATCGAGCATCGGTAGTAATGAATTCTTCCTCTTCCTCATCGTAGTCATCTTCATCGTAAAAATCCTCAAAGTAATCGAGTTCGGAGTTGGAGCTTAACAAGCCTACAGTATCGGCGTCCGGCTCGGGGTGCACCTCCATTCCGCAGCACTCGACCTGAAGTGGCAGTTAATTCCTGAGAGTTAGAGGATACCTGTTAGGGCAATTTGGATCAATGCAAGGAAAAAACACCATTTTGGTGTTATAAATTTATCTGAATGTCTAAATTCACAACTTTTTGATGTTAGATAATGATTCGAAATATTAGTAATATGTTTAATAGAGTTTAGTGTTTTAGAGAACATTTGTTTTTTTATTCATTCTTATAATAGGTTGTGATATATTTTTTGTATATATCATCTGAAAATATGATGAGATCGTCTAACAATGGTAAAGTAACCAGTTAGATGATTTATACAACAACATCTACAACCTAAACGATTTTAACAATTGGAATAATGAGGATACGTCGTACAATGGAAGAAAGTATTATACAATATTATGTTTTTGGTTTTGAATTATCTATTGTATGTGTAGTGAATGATAATGCTGAAATCTCCGAATATGGTTCAAAACGTGAAATTACGTTTGAAGAAGATAATGAAACAAAAAATATGGACCAAGACAACGTGCTTGAATTAGTCCGAACAGTGCATAATGGTGGTGGTTTAGATCGACGACTAAATGTTATACGGAGCAAATTGACCTAAATGTTAATGAGACGCATCTGACAATGTCACATCCACAACAAACCGTCACGACATGAAGAACAACATTGATGAATCTCGTCTTGCCGTTATGATGAAATTAGATTGTCATAAAACCCTAATTGGATCAAATATGCATTCACTCGGTTGTCCAACAACACTCCAAACTTGCTCATACAATATCTCTATGCTTGAAATGTAGTAAAGTACATGCTTCTCCTCTCAAAATATCGATAGCATGTACTACTTCTAAAGATACAATAATGTCATGTTAGTAGATATATTGAGACGACAGCGACGATCCATTTCTACGTCATAAACGAACACAAGTTTAATTTAATAATATATAATTTCAAAAATTACATGGGTACCTAATTACAAATTAAAATGTTTAACTAAAATGTATAAAACATCTAAAAGCACTATTGAATATTATACATGTTATGGTCCCTTTTTAGGGGTACTAACAGTCGTCCGGTTCGTTCAACAAACCAACTCGGTTCTGATTTATTTTAAGTGTGGAAGACGATCAAAAGCTAAAAACAAAGTAATTGCACGGCGATATATAGTGGAAACCCCAAGAATTGGGGTGAAAACCACTCGAATAAGAGCTGATTATGCTCTTAGCCTGCTCACTAATGAAATAATTCAAAGTCAATACAAGAGAATCTAATGAAAATGACGAGGTAAAGAAAGCGGTAAGAATTCCGGCAGGGTAACAACCTGTTCTTCCGCGTCCAAAGGGTCCTGTTATTTCCGTCGTCTGGCCATGTATTTATAGAGTTCTTAGTGAGTGTAAATCACGCTCCGTAACCGCCTCTGACAGGTTTGTTAGAGGTTGTTATCGCGGGATGTAAAATGAGGCTGGGAGCGAGGCGTGGCCTGCGTGATGGGGCCCGAAGCGTGGTAAACTTGGGAAGGCCCGAAGAGTGGTAAACGTGAGTCATAACTGCTCGGACCGAACCCAGGTGCCAGCTGGCAGAAAACGCTTTATTTTGCTAAGGTCAGCTTCGGTCCTCTAGCTAAACATCGAGCCGCTCTTCATTGGAGGTGTGGAATGGGCTAAAAGGATTCATTTTCGTCATTTGAATTGGTCCAATCGTTGCTGGGCCTTACCCATCACAAGGTACCCGGTCCTAGAGTTCTCATCAATACAACATATAATGTTAATTAAATTGAAATGTAATTACATTAAAACCCTACTTAATACTCAAAAGAGAATTAAAGAAAACAAGTCATTTGGACTGGACCGAAGAGTGTGATCGGACTTTCTCAGAGCTGAAAACTTATTTGAGCACTCCTCATGTGATGGTGAGTCCAAACACCAATGAACCTTTGGGATTATATCTAGCTGTATCTGAAGTCGTAGTAAGCGTAGCTCTGGTTACTATTAGAGATGATGTTCACAGACTTGTTAATTACGTAAGTCACTCTTTGGTGTCGGCAGAAACCAGATACACCAACCTGGAAAAATTCATGCTGGCACTAAAGAAAGCTATATCTAAACTGATTCATTATTTTGAAGGCTGGATAGTCTATGTTTATATTGATTAGCCTTTGAAAGCAGTTCTAAATCAGACAGATCTGAACGAGAGATTATCTAAGTGGGCGATTAAGATCAACGCCATGTATCTGGAATTCGTACCCCGAAAGGTGATCAAAGCTCAGGTTCTTGCTGACTTTGTGGTTGAAATGACCCGATCAAATATATTCTTAAACCAAGAGGACGATCGATGGATCATTTATGTTGATGGATCAACCTTTAGAGGATAAAGGGTGGGCATTATTACCCTCACTATGTTACAAGGTGATGTTAAGTTCTTATTGTCAGGAACAAATAACATTGTGGAATATGAGACTGTATTATCGGGAATGAACTTAGCCCAAAAGATGGGAGATTCCAAAGTACGAATGTTCTCAGATTCCAAGTTGGTTGTACAACAATTCACATGAAGATTTGAAACACATGAGCCTACAATAAAGATGTATCATGCTAAGGTTATGGAATTATCCAAAAAGTTCAGCGAGTTTTCACTTGACCATGTGCCGCGAGAACAGAACAAGGTTGCTGATGTATTAGCCAGATTGGCCGCAGACATACCAAACATTAGACCAGGCACTGTGTCGGTCCATATCCAAGATCGACATTCGATCGAGATATCCGTGAGCGAACAATCAATTGAGAAAATTGAGGCTTTATGCCACGAATTTCAGGGTTTGAACATTGATGCCACTGAATCTCATGGGGAACCTACATAGATGGACCACTTTATCAAATATTTGACTAATGACCATCTCCCTGAGAACACATCAGATGCCAGAAAAATTGAGTTTCGAGCCAAACGATATATTTTAGACAACGAGCGATTGTTTAAGAAAAGTTTCGAGGGACCGCTTTTATGATGTTTGTCCCATATCTAGGCTGATGCCGTCATGATTTATGCTCACGAGGGAATATGTGGTATTCATTCTGGAGCTCGATCCTTGTATCATCAGGGCTGGATACTTTTGGCCAACACTACTTGAGGATGCCAAGAAATATAATAAACGCTGCGCTGTTTGCCAATATCATGCTCCGATCCCACAACAACCAGGGGCTCCCCTATCGGTGACCTCACTCCCCTGTCCATTTGACATATGGGGAATTGATATACTGGGACCATTCCCTAGATCGGTAGGGCAAAAGAAGTTCTGCATTGTGGCAGTGGAATATTATACCAAGTGGATAGAAGCAGAAGCTGTGACCATAATCTCCGAAAAAGTTGTAAAACATTTTTTATAGAGAAATATCGTAAGCCACTTCGGTGTACCACGTTTGTGACAGAAAAAGGGCTCCAATTTTGCGAATGGCCGTCCGAGATTTCTGTATTAAATTGGGTATTACCCAGCACTTTTCGTCAGTGGCTCACCCCCAAACTAACAGACTCACGGATGTATCCAACAAAGTTATCTTGAAGGGATTGAAAACTAAGTTAGAGGATTTGGGAGGAAAGTGGCCTGAACATATCTACGAGATTTTATGGGCTTACAGGACTACACCCCACTCTATGACCCTGGAATCTCCATTCTCTTTGGTATACATGTCCGAGGCAGTCAGTCCGGTAGAGGTTGCCATTCTATCACCTAGGATAACTCAATACGACGAACATCTGAATGATGAAAGAAGATCCCTGGATCTTGAAATGATTGAGGAAAAAAGGAACGCCATCTATGCATGTATGTGTTCTTATCAACGAACCATGGAGCGAGCCCATAATAAGTGCGTCATACCCAGAGAATTTTCAGAAGGCGACCCTGTTCTCAGGAATGTAAGAGTTCAGAGGAACGTTGGGAAGCTAGATAGAAACTGAGAAAGGCCTTATCGAATTTTGAAAAACTTGGGAGCTGGAGCTTATAAGTTGGAAACATTAGATGGGAATGAGATCCCTCGAACTTGGAATATTATGAACTTACATCGATACTTTTTGTAAAAGCATTGATAGTTAATGACAGTTCTGAACCATAAAATGTTTCTTGAATTATGAAAATAATACAATAAACATAATACAAATTATTTCTAGCTGGTGATTGACCGATCTTGAAGTTGGATTTTTTGGACGAATCTGGACTAGTGACCATAGCGATTCATCCACAAGGCTCCCAAGTGGTTGTGACAGCCCTGATCAGTCAGATGCTCCTATGCTTGTTGAGTACTTAGATGGATCGCAAAACTCCAAGAACTCACTGCGAACTAAATCTCCTCTTCGGCGGTGTTCACTTCCTGGAAATGACCCTTACGCCCTTGTATTCCACCATGAGAAGAGATAACGGGGACATAACCAGTTAATCAAAGAGCAAATACAAGCCGTCTTGGGACTTATGTAGAATTGGAGCTTGACCAAAGCCTGACGCATGACTTATATTAGAACCGGGGTTTCGCTAAAACTTGTCATGAGACTCATAAAGAACCGGGGCTACGCCGCCAAAGTTATAATATTTAGCAGGGATGGAATAAAGAGTGATCTATTAATGTGATTAAGTTTCCCTAACTTATTAAGCCTAGCAGTATCCCGACCTAAGTTAACGTGATTGAAGGGTCAAAGTTCAATATGAACCCCGAACTTACACTTAGAAGAAAAACATATATATCGAAAGCAATGTTTACAATGAAACAAAATACAGAAGAGGAGACCTAAGGTTTAAGACTTAATCTACTTGTCTTTCCTCTCTATATGCTCCCCCAAACTTCTCCGCAATCCATGCCTTGAGATATTCCAACTTTCTCTCATTTTCCTCAACTAATTCGCTGATTGATTTCTCCATTAAGTCAAACAATGGATAGTTGAGATCTTTCTCTAGTGGAGATTCATTTAAAGCTGGGACATCTTTAAAGTCTTCATCATTGGTTAGGGGATCAATTGACTCCCAGCGCACATCTTGGGGGTCCAGGCCAAACCTCTTGATTACCTGGCCCTTCATATTGTCCATATATTGGGAGATATTTGATCCATAAACGTTTGTTGCCAAGGCAAACAATAGCAGGGACCGGGCGAAGCCAAGAAGAGCTTCCCAGACCGCTCCTTCCGTTGATTCCTTGCTCCTAACCAAGTCCTCTTTTAAGGCATCTTTCTCCTCTTGGGACCGAATGAGAAGTCTGTTGCTTTCATCAGTTAGCTCTTGTATCTGACACTCCAACTCCAAAACGCCGACCGTTGCGGAATTAGCAGCTGTTTGGGCCTCCTTATATTTCGTCTCCCACTCCGCTGCTTGAGAAGCTATGAGCGAAAGTTGAGTGTCCGCTCCTAACAGCTCTCCATTCAAACGGTCCCGCTCTGCCAGGACTGATTCCAGCTCCTTTTGATTGATCTCAACTTGCCGCTGAGCTAAGACAAGTTGGTCTTTGATCTCTTTAGAATCCGAACAGAGCTTCGGCTCAACTGGATCGCAAAAGCAATGTTCAATCCCCTTCTGCATGCCTGCAATAACAACCTAGATTTAACCGAAGACAAAGTTAATAATAGAGCATGGGTAAAACTTACCACGGCCTGGTACTCTAAATAAGCCGCCACCAGATCAGGGATAGGGCCATCTAGATCGGTTGTGTTCTTTTTCACTATCAGCCGATACTGTTCCAACATGGCGTCCATCCATGATACTGGATTTCTCTTCGGCCCCCGAGCCTTCGAAACAAAGACCATCATTTATTGGATCGTCTCCCGAACAAACTCTAGGTTTGGTGATGCGGGGGCCGATTGCTCACCAATCGTAATCCCTTTCTTCGGGATCGGGGCTACAGGCTCTTCTCCAGCCTTCCTCAGCGGTTTTTATTGCTTCGGGGCCTCTACTTCAGGCGCCCGCTTGCTTTGGCTCTGATGCAGAGGGGGCCTTGAAACGTTTTTCCCCAAGCTAGAGGATGGAAGGACATCCTCCCCTCTAATCGTCCCCTGCAGCAACAACCGCACGATGTTAAGATCCATGGGAGAACAATTCCCGATCCTATACATAGCTGGCTGGCTCAATGAGCGGATTTTCGCCGAGATCACCTCTTCTACCTCTGCCATAGACGGACCAGGTCTCTGGCTACTTGAACCACCCACAGATCGTGAGGATTCCACGGGGGTAGTTGACGCTGATCTAGACGCCCACAGCCGGCTTCCTTTCAGTCCTTCGCAGCAGCAGCCATATCCGCCATACGATCTCCAGACATCGTGTATGTAGAACCTGCAAAAGAAAAATGATAAGGATCATGAGATATGAACTAGGTTAAGTCAAATCTTGTACCCGATCCTTCATACGAATCAGAACTAGAGAATATCCCCTTCGGGGCAGGGGATCCGATCCTACCGGCTACCCCTATTTCTATAAGCTTCTTCTCCCGAAGTATGTCAATGCGTTTGAGACGCCTTTCGGGATGAGGAAGTAGCGCTAAAGTGTCAGCAATATCCTGGTGGAAAGGGTTGAATGGTACGTCTTCCTTCCCCCTCCAGATGGAATAATGGGTTGGGATGGAGAATTTGACCCGAAGTTCTTCGGTATCAATCTCAGCAACGCTAGGATACCTAGCTTTACGAGGTGCCATGAGCGATTACCTTGAAAATTTCTGAAAAGGAAGGGAGTCGCAACGAAGAAGAACAAAATCGCCGAAGAATGCTAGGGTTGGGAAATTTTTCGCAAAATGGCAACGATGGTTGCATAGTACCAAAACCCCAACTTTTATATTCTCTTATCGGCCACTCACAGGCTGACACATATGCTTCCGCAGGCGGCCACAGTCTGACGACATGTCCTCTTTGTGGAATATGGAAGGGCGCAGACTATTTTGAATTTCAAAAATGCGCTTTTGCCCATAGATGTTATTGTTTTCAAATTTTTAAATTAACCGAAAAATCCACTAAGTGCAGGATCGGTATTAGGGACGCTGTCACAGTTAATTTGAGTACGGTCCTCCATTCGTTCGATCGGGAATTTCTGCCTTGAACGCTCTTAATCTGATCGTCGAACTCATATCACCACTGCGATAGTGATAAAGTATGAGGGGCTAGTGATGAAAACTTCGGAATCCGGTATTTCGAACCGGACAAGGCCTCAGCCATTCTAGACTGGCCCAAATGATGGAAGCCAAACCTAAAGGCTCTATATCCAACTCCTGAGAAATAATCAACCCAACAATGATAGATGGACCCGAAGGCCCACTTGGGTTGAGCCCATTAATCAATAGGCATGACCGAAGACTAGCGTTGCATGTTATGCATCACTTCGGGGACCGATCCGTCGGATCGGTCCAGACGGTCACAGCCCACATGTCTTTCGCTCCGGGCTTGGTCATGCTTTACACAATTCGGGCCCAACTACACAGTCTGCACTACGGGCTCATTCACATTTTTCGCCATGGGAAAACGTCTTTGTCAGAGACAGTTATAGGGCGTGATCCCCACCCGTTCTCTTATCTATAAATGCAGGGCTCGATAACAAACTAAGGGAGGACCTTTTGGAGGCGCAAATCAGCCTATACTCTGCTGGTTTTCTCCCCCGCGCTTTCTTATTTTGCCTTAGTCATCTTCATAAGCTCTCATTGTTTGTAACATGAATCGTTTCATTAATATATCGGCTAAGAGTGTTTTCAGCTCTTAGTCAGGTGGTTTTTTCCCCTTTCCAGGGGTTTTTCCACTCTAAATTCGCTATGTCATTTGCCCATTTCATTTCATAATCTTTTCCCTCATTTTAAATAAATCAAAACTGAGTTCGTTTTATTACGAACCAGACGACTGTTGATACCCCTGGTCTTTTGACCACAACATCAATGTTTTCATATAAGTCGGAGATGAAAAATGGGCTACATCAGTTTGGACCGATACCATCCAATATCGGGTTTTCGAGTCGACCTGAAAAAAATTAAAAATAATAATACGTACCGACTTGTAAACCGGATGTACCGATCATACATGTACAGACCGATATGAAAACATTGGGTAAAAGTAAACATTTTTTGGACAAAATTATGTACGTTGATGCATAAAAACATTAGATTTTTGTTAGATGTTTGGGTTGTATATATTTTTTTGCCTATAGTTATACATGTAAATATTTTCTTCGCAACTTAAATCAAACTAGTATGGTGCATGTGATTTTTGAAATGTGTTAGGGGTCTTTTCGTCAATTTGTATCAAAATTGACAAAATTTGTTAATCGATAGATCTATAATGCATTATTCAAATTGAGGGATGAAAAAGACAATTTATGTAATTTGAGGGATCAATATTAAATTAAACCCAAAAAATAAGAGATAAAAAATAATAAATTTACTCGAATTCGTGCAACCTAACGCACGCATGGCGCATAGGGTGCATTAATATTAAAAAAAAATATTTTAAGTAATTTATATAAAATTTTATACAATATAATTTGAAATTATTTGATATATTATTTGATTATTAAGTAAATTATAAAAAAATAATATATTTATATTATTTTAATCAACGTATCATTAACCCATCATAATTAGATGGATTAAAAATTAAAGAATCTAACATTGTTGGTGCAAGATACCTTAAAAGCTAATACTCTAATTAGCTTATTAATTTACTTTATTGCTCTGATCAAAGAAGTACTCGCAATAATAACCTGTGCTGCACCAACAAAGGTGGAATTGGGTAAAATAAAAAAGTAGACAAGAGATGTAAAACCATGTTACAGATCTCAAAAAAGGGATGTTTTAAAATATGGAGTGGGGGGTTCAGTCTGTTATGCCTGGGCCGGAGTTCTCTATATCAATTTCACCCATCCCTGTGTCTTCCTCTTCTTCATCACTGTCCTCATCACCACTAACCTCCTCATTTTCTTGACCCAATTTAGCCATTTGCTCTGCAAGTAATTTGTCCTCCCGTTCACTCACCTGTAACATCATAACAAAATCTCAACCAACAAAACCAAAATAACCCACTGGACAAGAGGCATTTTAGAAAGAAAAAAAGGCGAAAGCCGAAATATCCATTAGCCATAAAACAGTCCTTGTTTGTACTACGCTTCTAAATTTCAGAAAAAAATAAACAAGTAGAATAAATACCGCTCTAGGTGCTTCTTTAACAGTAAGCTTTCCCTTGTGCTGCTCAATTTCTAGTTTGCACAGTTCAATTGCACAAGTGAGAATTGCAATCCCTTGTTCCTGCAGTGAAGAAGAAACGTTTTATTTTTTACAATCCAAACATAGGAGATAAAACTTTGCAAACGAACATCAAACCATCAAATAAAGCCATTATGACTACCTTGTCAAGAGTTTGGGTGTTTAGAACATATGAAGGTGCGGCAATGAGTTTCATTTTAACAGGGCAATCCTTATTGCCAGCAGCTTCTGCTTTACGCATTGCTTCCTGAGCCAAAAACCATTGATTATAGAGAAAAAAATTCACATTATCATACAAAAGGAATGCTTTGTATTACTAGATTGAGGTACCCGCACTTTAAAATACCTTATTTTGTAATTCTACAACTAGCCTCAACAAATCATAAACACGAGTAGCTAAAGAGAAAATAAACACCCCCAAAAATGGACAACAAGCATACATAGCCCAAACCAAAATTTATACAACATGTATGAAATCAGTGAGGACCTTTATGTGCAAAACACCATCAAACTGAAAGCACTTCATTTCAATATCTGCACGTATCTTTAAAGGTTGTGGCGTCATTCTTCTTCTAATATTCTTAACAAGGGCATCTTTCACATCCTCTGATAAAGCAGGTACCACCTTTATCACCTGCAGGACAACCAAATGCCAAATGATCGAATCTAACCTGAACTTGGTACTAACAAATATGAGAAGATGACGCTGGGGCAGGGGAAGCCCAGCTTCAACTTTTAGCAGAAGCACAAAAGGTGCCCCAAACACTATATCTTTCTACCTCTTGTCCATCATGGCTTATATCTTTCACTTCACGGGTGAGGGAGTCAAGCACAGAATCAGGATCGTTAACAATCACTTTGAACCCCTTCAGATAAGAAAACAATATATTACAGAAAATAACTTCAAAATACCGTACAACACTTTCAAATTCTAAATCAGTTTACTTATCCCACCTCAAATGCATGGCCATATTTCTTGTATAAAGGCCAGCCCACATGAATGTATAGATCCTGCAGACGCCCACGATGAAACATAAAATAAACGATGAACCAATTTATAGTATAAGACAGACAAAAATTAACTTGAAAAAGAAACGAATACCAAATGCATAGCTTCTAAAAAATGAAGATAAATAAGAGAATCATCAATAAATGTGCACACCTCAAGGTCAAGATTCATGGTCTCCGCAACATGTCTCATAATAGAATGGACGAGTTTGCTCTTATTAAATCTCTCTTCGCAAACCTGAATATCCTCCTCAGAAACACGTCTCTTGCTGAGATCAATGTAGCCTTTTTCCTTGTTGACACGGAGAACCATGACAGGCTCGATACGGCCAACCTTAATTAAACTGCTGATACTTCGAATCCGGCGCCGGGACAACTCGGAAAACAAAATCATACCCTCTATATTGTTGTACTCTAGAAGTGAAACGTAAGCACCGCTGTCCGCCATGCTCTTGACCTGTATCATCACCGCTTGATCCACTTCCGGGTACCTGGCCTCGTACATCCGACACTCTAGATTCGACCGGTTAGCCATTTTACTCAGGCTGGGCAAGAGAAACTGGCGTACTAGGGTTCTTGCAAGATTCACTGCAAGTTTCACAACAAAACAAATAATTTAACACAAGAAAAGAAAAGCCTACAAAATATGATTGGTATAAAGTTATAAACCCAAGGGTTGGTTTTTGAAGTTAATGGGCTCGTTCATATTATTAAACTATGGGCCAGGTTTGTTGTAATTTTAGATTAATTAAAAATATTAATTTAATATTTATAATAAAAAAAGATGATATCCAATTTGACTAATATTGTTAGAAATGACCTGAATTAGTATCTGTGTATGGTTATTTTTTTTACAATGAATTATTTTTTAATATCGTAATTCTTTCATTGCACAATTCTTTTGTTATATTATATCAATGACTTTATTTTTAAATTTGTCTTGCATTGCTTCAGTTCAAAACGTGTTCTAACATTAATTTTTCATTCTTTTGTATCAAATTAGTTGATTTTCATAATTAAAATATTCATCTATCGACTCGATCATCTCATATTGCATTTTCCCGGGGCTCCGTGTTAACAGACTTCAGTGTCATTCTAAATGTAGATCTGTGTAAAATTTTGAGACATGTAAAATGTAGTATTAGAATTAAGTAACTCAAATATGAACATATAATAAACAAGTATTATAATTATATTTTAATTTACGTTTTGTTTTAAATAAATAAAATATCTACGGAAGATTCATGTTGAACTCCAGGCCCAGTCCCACAAACGGCTCATGTGCAGGCGTAAGACAAAATTAAGTAGAAAGTTACGAACTTCTTCGAAGGGAGGAGATGGAGGAGTTGAATTCGCGTCTCCTCTTTTAGAATTTTTTGTATTTTCTGACTAAAAATCAGAGATCCAGTTTCGGAATTCCGATCTACGCCGAGAACGAGGTTATAACCGCTAAATTTCGTTATGGTTAGTGGGAAAGTCTCCGTTTTTACATTGTATTACGTTCTGTGAACATTTTAAGCATTTTTTGAAGATCCGTTACTCTGGCTGTTGTGGCGCTACTCCGTTTAGGGTGTGTTTCTGATCTTGAATGAGATTTCACTTGTTTAGGTTTGGCTCTTCAAATTAGGTGGGAATGCGTTGTTTTTGTACTGTGTCTTGATTGGTATTGGAGTATTTCAATTTGGTGTAGTGATAAAATGGTGGTCTTTGGGGCTAATTACTAATTCTTTGGTTTTATAGGCAGTATTTCACTTGATTTTAAGTTATAAAATATTCATCACTAGTATTCATTTGTCTAAAAAACTGTTAATAAGGAGGCAGGTTACAATTTTCCAAATTCATATCATTTGCTTTGGGTTGAATGTTGAATGCAGATGACATAACTTATCTATTTTATCCAATCATACAAAGAATTAGGAAGATAAATGGAACAAAATCATGTCCTAATTGAATATGAGTGGTTACATGATTGTTGCTTCTTGGAATAGCAAATAACTGAAGCTTTTATCTGCTTGTGCTATGAATTTCATGAGTTTGAAGAATGCAAAATCTGGCATTTATGTTTTATGTCTCATATGATAAGTCTTTTCCTACTATGTGAATAATGCAGGATTCATGTTTATTCACTCGAGCTTTTACAGTCAGATGCATCAAACTATTTGTCACATGAAGGGTGCTTTTCACTTATATGGCATTCAATAAAGTTTTGGAGTTCATTTCTTATTTATCAAATAGTATGTCAGCTTCAAATTCTTCTCTTCACGGTTATGTTGATTCTATTTCGGAAAATAGGACTAACTTGAGACTTGCTTCATCTCTTCAAGATTTATCTACTTATCATCAGCTTGATGTAGATGATAATTCTAATTCTTTTGGAAAGAGCTCAAGTCATGCTTTGATATCACCAAGTTTGTTGGGTGAAGAAAATTTTTCATCAAGTTTTTCCAAAGCAAAAGTTCCTCTGAGCTCTACTCAAAGGAAAAAATGGTTGCGAGTTATCAGTGTTTTCCTTTGTTTGTTGTTGCTTGCTTCTCTTTGTTTTGGTCTGCTAGTTGTCCACTTCGACTGGTTCGGAGGATCGTCCAAGTTCTATGTGGTTATTGACTGCGGTAGCACTGGAAGCCGTGTTTATTTGTATGAAGCATCTGTGAATGAAGGAAAAGGTAGTAGCCTTCCTATACTGGTGAAATCACTTCCTGAAAGTTCTGAGAGGAGGCAAAGTTCTCAAACGGGACGGGCTTACAATAGAATGGAGACAGAGCCTGGATTAGACAAATTGGTGAATAATGTATCTGGGTTGAAGAAAGCAATAAAGCCTCTTATCAAGTGGGCTGAAAAACATATCCCCGGAAAATCACACAAAAGCACCTCACTTTTTTTATATGCTACAGCCGGAGTTCGGAGGCTTCCTCATTCAGAATCCGATTGGCTTCTTGATACTTCCTGGTCCATTTGTAAGAATTCACAATTCATTTGCAAAAGAGAGTGGATAAAAATCATCTCAGGCATGGAGGAAGCATATTATGGATGGATAGCTTTAAATTATCATTCTGGTGTCTTAGGTTCTATTCCCAAAAAGGAAACATTTGGTGCATTGGACTTAGGCGGTTCATCGCTTCAGGTTACCTTTGAAGGAACACAAAGGGATGATGAAGAGACAAATTTAAAGCTGAAGATTGGTCCTGTTAAACATCATCTAAACGCTTATTCTTTAGCTGGGTATGGACTCAATGATGCGTTTGACAAATCTGTGGCTCGTCTTGCTGCGATGCTCACTGATGTGAGTGACGCTGATGTGGTTAGAGAAAAAGTCAAAGTTAAGCATCCTTGTTTGCATTCAGGGTACAAGGAAAAATACTCATGCACTAACTGTGGACCCATCCTGCTAAAAGATAGAAGCCCAGCTAGAGGAACAAGACAGGGTAAAGGAGGGCAGACTGCAGTTTCAGTTCAGCTTATTGGATCTCCGGACTGGGAGAAATGCAATGCACTAGCCAAAATTGCTGTGAATGTATCTGAATGGTCAGATACTAGTCCAGCAATAGATTGCCAATTGCACCCGTGTGCGATTTCCAAAGATCTACCTCGCCCTGTTGGACGATTTTATGCAATGTCTGGATTCTATGTGGTTTACAGGTTTTTTAACTTGACTGCAGATGCTATTCTAGATGATGTGTTGGAGAAAGGGCATGAATTTTGTCAGAAGACATGGGATGTTGCCCTAAACAGCGTTCCTCCACAGCCTTTCATTGAACAGTACTGCTTTAGGGCACCCTACATTGTTCTTCTTCTAAGACAAGGATTGCATATTACTGATGATCATGTCACTATAGGTTCTGGAAGCATCACGTGGACTCTTGGGGTTGCTTTACTCGAAGCAGGGAATGCTTTTCCGTATCAGCGAAGTATTTACAACTATCGGACAGTAGCAACTAAGCTAGATCCACAAACTGTATTCATAATCCTCCTTGCTTCCTTAATTATCCTGTTCTTTGCCTTTTCATGTACTGGGAATTGGTGGATTTCAAAACATAGATGGTTATATCTTCCACTATTCAAGCGGAACAATGCTGTGACTTCTTCGGCGCTCAACCTCCCAGCTCCTTTCCGGTTTCAGCGCTGGAGTCCTATCAGTTCAGGTAATGCTTATTTTGTTAGAGCTGTGGGTTTTCACTTAACCTTAACAACCTTGTGATTGTGGGCAGGGGATGGAAGGTTAAAGATGCCACTGAGTCCTAAAGTTGGAAATACACCTAAGAGGCCCTTCAATACAGAAGTTGGTTTCAGTGATGAGTCTATTCAGTTCAATGATTCGTCCTTATATTCTTCGTCGTGCAGCATGCCACACAGTTACTCTTCAGGAAGCTTAGGACAAATGCATTTTGACCACCGTAATCTAGGTTCATTTTGGACGCCCCATAGAAGCAAAATGCAACTTCAAAGTCGAAGATCACAATCTCGAGAAGACCTCAGTACTTCCCTCTCTGAGTTGCAATTGGCAAAGGTCTGATTATGGATCCTTCTCAACAAATTTTGCAAACGCTTTCGCCACCTAAGCAAATAGCATTATTCCGGCAAACGAGTGGCTAAAACTTTGACAATGAGCTAGCTACCATTGTGGTAGTTCATTAACAGGGCGACTAGTTTGGAAATAGATTGAACTGAATGGATGTTATAGTCAGCTGACAGAGATAAATATTTGTTAATTGAGAACCATTGAGTATAGATCAAGTCTTGTCTTTCCCTAAGACACCAAGGCTATAAATATATAAGCTGGTTCAAGGCAGGTCACTATATGGGATCCATTTGATCTTCACATATCAAAGTATGGCAGCATTTTTGGTCACAGCAGATCATCTGTAGCAGTGAGTTTGTCGAATTCACTTTCATTTATCTTACCTTTTTTCTGCTTCCTCATCAACTTATATATGGTGTTTATCTCGTCTTCGTCTTCAGCTGATTGAATTGCACGTCTCTTTTTTGCTGTTTTCTTCTTCATAACAGTGACAGGACGATTGGAGACTGGTTTACTTTTACATTGTTCCTTCTCTTTTGCTTCGTGTTTTGCCTTCATGTTTTTCTCCCTCTGTTTTTGTCGAGATTTATCCCTGTAGTAAAGCATCTGTGTCAACATGAATGTGGATAGTCAACGAAAACAAAGATTACCTGTACTTGATATCCTCCAAGTTTACACCTTCAACAGGCACAAAACCTTCAGTGGAAAGCGAATTATGCTTCACTTCAGGCATGGCAGGGAGGTTCAGTAACCCATACGCCATGCCCAACTTCCCAATTTCAAGTTCTTTCCACCTTGTACATAATGTTATTAAGAAATCAGTAAGAACTATTGACTTATCTTAATTAATGAACCTGAAAATGAAAGAACAGTGATGCTCCTTGTATGCACGAACATGGGATACGAAAGCCCTCACTCCCTTTTCCATAATGTCACGATCTTTTTTGGCAGCAGCTCGTAGCTACGATTCGGGTTCATTTTTAAGTAATATATATCACAAATTTGATCTACAAAAAACAGCTTTACCTGAGGAATGATATCAGAAGCCTCCTCACTGCGTTGTCTCTCTTCAAGTGGCACTTTCCTGATCTTAAGAAACTCCACATATGCTTCTTCCTATTTAATATCTTCGAAGATCATAAATGACAGAAAAATATGCGGGTAGTAAGAGAAAATATCAACAACTTTGAACCTTAGGCAGCAGAAAAACAATTGCACTTCCTTGGCGTCCCAACCTTGCAGTACGACCCACTCTATGTATAAACACATTAGGGTCCTGCGGTGGATCATACTGCAACAAACAAACGATAAACTCTTTAGATAGTTTTCTCAACTGCATAAAATATATTGCAAATTTCTTGTGCCAAAATGTATAAGATTGAGAATTTCATGATACATTTATGAATATGTGAAATACGAATCGAGACTGTAATTCAATGTGTTTACCTGAACAATGCAGTCAACACCAGGAATGTCAAGTCCACGAGCTGCTACATCGGTACAAAGAAGAACACCACTTGAAAGAGATGTGAATGATGACAATGCTTTCTCCCTTAACGACTACAGAATATATAAGAGAAAGAACACTACAGCTACGGAATCAAAAAGGAAAAAGCTTATAATGTAAGGATTTAAATCATCACCTGCTTCATTTTTCCATGCAGAGAAATCAGAGAAAACCCCTTCAAAGCGGGAATTTGTGGGAGAACAGTTCCCCAGTAATCAATACAAGCACATGTCATGAAATAGCTACACGAGAAAAATATGCTGAATAAAAAATCAGGCAGCTAAATGGATCATACGCAAGAGATATAAAAACTTGAGACTGACATTATCAATTTTTTAGTCTTGTTTTTCAGGAGGAGATCGACAAGCTGTATAGATTTTTCATCTGCTTCACATTGTATATACTGCAATAGAATCCAAAATAGATGCAAACATCAGTATACATGTTAGATTCCACTATAGGGTTCCTCCAAAAACGCAATAAAATGAATAATTTGGAGCCAATTAGACATCCAAAAACCTCAATATGAAGTCCAGAAGGAGTTTTATATTGTGCATTCTCTTGCAAAGATGTTGAATCCCTTGCCCTCTTAACTTCAGCTCGAACTTCCACTCTGACAGGATTCCTTAATCCGGCTTTCGAAAGTTCTTCAACTGCCTCAGTCTGAGTGGCAGAAAAAAGACCGGTTCTTCGTAGCTTTGGTAACCGGGAAATTATGGAGGTTATCTGCTTCTGGAATCCCATGTCTAGTAGCCTATCAGCTTCATCTAAAATCAAAATCTGTTTTCAAAACAGACGAAGTAATTTTAACAATGATCCAACATCCATATCTCTGCAAAACCCCCAGGATTGATCTCAAAAAGATTCATTTGTAAGGTGCCTTTGAATTCCAAATGCTGCAGAAGTAAAAATTTAGAATTTTAACAATAAAGGAAAGCAAGATCACCTCGAAGCTACTGAAGTCAAATCCTTCAATACGTTCCATGATATCATTCAGTCTTCCAGGTGTTCCAATTAACAAGTTAGCACCTTTCTCTTCTATCTGCCTCAAATCAGCATTTACATCCCCTCCCCCAACCAATAATATGGATCTTACACTACACAGAGTCGAAATAAATGGCTCTGCAACTTTAAATATCTGCGACGACAATTCCCTTGTTGGAGAAATAATAACTCCCATCACCTGCAATCACAATTTTATCCCTTTATTTCATATGAAATAAACAGAATCAAGATACATCAACTAATCATGAGACTGAAATAAATGAAGGATGCATAAAATCAAAGACCTGATAAGGCTTAGGAGGGGAGGCACGGCGAAGAATTTCGACGACGGGGACAATGAATGCTAGGGTTTTACCGGAGCCGGTGGCGGCATCGACCGCAACATCTTTGAAACTACACAACAAAGGTATTGTCGCGGCTTGAACAGGGGTGCAGAATTCAAAACCTGAGTCTTTTAGCGCTTCCAGAACAGACTCCGACAACGGAGGACTGAGTTCAGCGAAACTCGTACTTGTCAATGCTCTGTTTGGGTTATCCTCCATGGCAGCCATGGAAATCGGCGCGATTTGGCCGTTGTAAAGATCCTGCCGCCGCTCAGCAATATTTTTCCTAGATATATAAACTTGTTCTACAGTCTTTGATGTTATATGAATACTGTTTTTTCATCTCTAATTTTCAATTTAAAAGGTAAACTTTTATGATTAATCGTATAATTTGCCATAAAATCAAATGATGTTATCTTTGAAAATTTATGCATTATTAATTTTAATTCAAATTAATAAAATGCCATTAATATCAAAGAAATATGGAATCACACTATGTGTTAATTAAGTTTATCATTTATAAACTATTTTTAAATTTCCGAAAACTTTTGAGTTCAATACTAAAAATAATTACTATAACGAAACTAGCTGGAACTCTATCCATCACCGATATAAGGAGGAATGCTTCGGAGATCCGACGAGAATAAAGTGTCGAGAAGGATGGAAAGGACGCCCCGAAATACTCTGAGCGGAAATGGTCGAAATCTGGATTCCATGCGTGATGTTAATTACCTGGGCAATTACCTTCATTGCATCCATCCTTCTTCCATCAAAAAGTTGTCGACATTTCATATATGATATTACCCGGGTATATTCTCTTGTATTTATCCTTACCCGGGGGCTCGTCCGACATGGTTACGTAGTGTTTTCGGTATTTTCATATGTCTATCGCGAGACATTCTCAGGAGGTATTCTCGTAATTCAGGCTCGTTGGCCCCGTATACAGTTTTTGTAGGCATTTTGAGATGTTTTAAGTTATCTCGGCCCCGGACGGGGCCAGGGGTATTTTCGTAATTTGCCACCCGGGAGCACATCGGTCGGGTGCAACGATGTTATGTGGTTGCGTATTCACTGCTTGGAGGCAAAGAACTAATTTGCGAGGTTTTCGGTATTTTCTCATCGTATTTCCGACTAATATCTCGACCGGGATAGTTTCCCAAAACTTCGGGATCAGCGTGACATTTATTATATTATAATTGGAGGTTATTTAAGTGTTTTGGGCTAAGTGAAGTAAACTGGGTTTATGGGCTCAAGTAAGTGAAGTTGGGCTGGATTTCTCTATAAATACAAGCCCTAGTGCATTTGGACGGAAAAAAAAAATTGTTATCACGCTTTCCAAAGCAAAGTATTATTCTGCATACTGTAAACTCGTGACTTTTTGCCCGTAACTGCGACTTGTTGCATGCTTCCTAGCTTGAGTCGCGACTTGTTGCTCTTCATCCCGTATCCGCGACTTATTGCTCGTAGTCGCGAGTTATTGCTCTGCTGCACGCAGTCGCGACTTGTTGCTACCCCAGCCTGTCTCGCAACTTGTTGCTATCTCCCACCGACCCGCGAGTTGTTGCTCTGTTTCGCGAGTTGTTGTTGATACAGTATATTTCGTAAGTTGTCGACCACAACTCGCGACTGCACGCCTCCTGGGCGCAACGAAGCGTTTTGGATCGTTTTTTGAGCCGTTTTCATCTGGATTGTTGTTATCATATCATTGCACTTGTAACCTTTGATCATTATAGTGAAAACCAAGGTAGAGCTTTGCTCTCCCGAGGACGTAAGCCCACACATTGTGGACCCAACCTCGTATATCGCTCGTGTCCTCATAACAAATCAATTTCGAGTAATTAAAAATTGACTGATCTAAGATTAAACACTCTAAAACATTTTTAGACGAGATCAGTTTGGCGCCGTCCGTGGGGACTCGAGATTTTTATCCCATTGATAGCTTTGTTGTTGAGTTTGGATTTCTATTATCATGACTACTCGGAATTCTGATGAAGATATTTTTGATGAAGAGATTGAGGTGGATCCTATTCCTCAGGATAATGATGAGTGTGTTGCGTTACCGGGGGCTCGGTCGTCAGTTCTGGAGGAGCCTCTGCTCAAAATGTAACTTTTCGGCCCTCCCGGAGCGGGTTTTCATCCGGAAGGGCACCTAGTTTTTACCCTAAATCACGCCAGTGCTTATCTAAGTGTTACGANCCGGGAGCACATCGGTCGGGTGCAACGATGTTATGTGGTTGCATATTCACTGCTTGGAGGCAAAGAACTAATTTGCGAGGTTTTTCGGTATTTTCTCATCGTATTTCCGACTAATATCTCGACCGGGATAGTTTCCCGAAACTTCGGGATCAGCGTGACATTTATTATATTATAATTGGAGGTTATTTAAGTGTTTTGGGCTAAGTGAAGTAAACTGGACATATGAGCTCAAGTAAGTGAAGTTGGGCTGGATTTCTCTATAAATACAAGCCCTAGTGCATTTGGACGGAAAAAAAAAACTGTTATCACACTTTCCAAAGCAAAGTATTATTCTGCATATTGTAAACTAGTGACTTTTTGCCCGTAACCGCGACTTGTTGCATGCTTCCTAGCTTGAGTCGCGACTTGTTGCTCTTCATCCCGTATCGGCGACTTATTGCTCGTAGTCGCGAGTTATTGCTCTGCTGCACGCAGTCGCGACTTGTTGCTACCCCAGCCTGTCTCGCGACTTGTTGCCATCTCCCACCGACCCGCGACTTGTTGCTCTGTTTCGCGAGTTGTTGTTGATACAATATATTTCGCGAGTTGTTGACCACAACTCGTGACTGCACGCCTCCTGGGCGCAACGAAGCGTTTTCGATTGTTTTTTGAGCCGTTTTCATCTGGATTGTTGTTATCACATCATTGTACTTGTAACCTTTGATCATTATAGTGAAAACCAAGGTAGAACTTTGCTTTCCCGAGAACGTAAGCCCACACATTGTGGGCCCAACCTCGTATATCGTTCGTGTCCTCATAACAAATCAATTTCGATTAATTAAAAATTGACTGATCTAAGATTAAACACTCTAAAACATTTTTAGACGAGATCAATATCCATAACTCAAAACACAAATTTATATGTTAAATAATATTTACATTCTCATTTCTATCTTAATTTTGTTAAATGTAGTTTAAATAATTTAAACTAATGTTTTCATATACATCAATAATTCACTGTCTATAAATATTTCAATTATATATATTAATTTTTAATTTAAACTCTTTATTTAATGAATTTCTTTATTAAATTAAATAATAATTAGTTGAAATTTGATGCCGATCCATTGGATAATCTGGTATCAAGCAATAAATGAATAATTATTGGTTAGGATAAAAAATACGGATCTCTTGAAACATTAATCTAAGTTATAAATTACTACTTACACTTGATTATAAAAATTAAATTATTTTAAACTCAAGAATTAAATATTTGTCTCAAGTTCAATATTCATTTTAAACCTATACGCACATTGAGGCCACTCTTCCTACCCGGAAAGCCAGAAACTCAGTAACGGTATCTGATTTACTTAATAGTTGGATGATACCGCGACACTAGTAATGAATTGTTTAACAACTCAAAGTGGTTATTCAAAAACATATCTGATTTACATATAGTACGGAAGTACGCCTTTAACCAATGACCCATTGGAATTATGCTCATATAGTCATAAGCTCATTCGCTTACATTTCATAGATTTGTAAAACGTTGTTTACAGGAAGCCTCGATCGATGCCTTTGCAGCGGGCCAAATTGTTGTAGTAATAGGTGCAGATGCATAACAAGTTTTTGGCAATCGCATCTTCAGTCCGTATAAAATTATGGAGAAGTGCACATGCTAATATTATGTGATTTGGGTTTCAATGGGGTAGAATGAAGGACTTCGGAGAATAGACAATCGCATCTTCATTAACCCCCAAGCTCTCTCGATGATATTGCGGGTTTAGCATGCCTCATGTTGAAATATTCCCTGGGATTTTGAGGAGCTAAAGATCTAATCCCCAACTCTTTCAAATGGTAACGAACTGCTCTATATAGTGTCAAGAAACCTTCACAAATTTTATAACCATCATCACATAAGTAGTAACATCATGTATAGATAAAAATACATTAGTATGATATTTTAATATTTAATATTAAAAATTCAGTAAAAAATGATACCACTAAGTACAAGGAGACCATCACTTCTAAATAACGCATCACTTAAAACTCTACTATTAATGGCAGAATCTTCCCAACCAGAAAGCATATACACAAATTTCATATGAGTGTCACAAACTCCTAAGACATTTACATAAATGCAACCTTTTATGGTTCTATATCTTTGTTTATCTTCAGTCCTTACTCTAACAGGAATATACGTTTTATCTATAACTCCTAAACAACCCTTTTTAAAATAGAATAACAAAACATTACTCATTCGTGTACATTCAAATAATTACATAAAAAGAATGATAACAGAAAAAATATAAATACCTCAAAATATTTTCAATTTGATGGTGCATTTTCATTTACAATAGGTTGATGGTTGACTAAAAGTAGAAGATGAAGTATAAGTACCGGAAGAAGAACGGTGTGAAAATATTTGCTTATTATCTCTTTTGACCTTTTAAAATCATGTCCCTGAATACATATTTTTTTATGATGCGATAATACTCCTAAAAATATTGCTACCTTTTCTAGTACCGTGATATTAGAATCACTTAAACCACCCACGTGTCTTAATATCAAACATAATCTTCCAAATACATTTCTATTCATCCACAAATTACTAATACAATCAACATCATTCTCATATATTAGATCATGTAAATGACTTATTTGTCGAGGGACTCTATATATCATACTATACATACGTCTTGTAGATCGACATTCTCCATTACGTCTATAGAAGAACAAATAACTCGTCATATACATATGATAAATATATGACCTAAGAATCTCATGTAACCTCATTAGTATCCCAACATTTGAGTGAGTAGTCATTCTACATAAACAAACATACACAACAATAGTTAACATGGTTCAAATTTTCAGAATCTAAAATCAGAAATAAAGCTTATAATCCATAGAGAAAATGAAAAGATGTGTATAATAAAAATGGAAAATATAAATAAAAGAGAAATTAAGAAGTAATCCGCATATTCAAAGACTCAAAAAGCTCCAACCTAATTTCTAGAATCATTCATCCAACCATGTAAATCGATAAATTTAAGAAGCTTCAAGTATCAAAATACTCATATATCTAAACACAATTAAATGGATGAAAAAATCGAAAAATCGAAAGACGAAACACAAGCTTTTACCTTTTCAGATCTAGATCTGCAAATGTGAGAGAGATGACAAACGTGAAATTGGGTCTTTACATTTTCTACTAATTAAAAAATGAATCAAAGAGGCATTTCTGTCATTAAATATAAGCAACCATAATAGGATTATTTTATCATGCCAAATATGTGAGACAAATATATTATACAAATAGGGGATTGGACGGTACAAGAATAAGACATGTATAATTTAATCTTGCATACCAAACGCTTGAATATCCGGATTGATATTATTTATATCATACAATCCTATCAACCAAATACACCATTAGGTTTTATTTTTTGTAATAAATATAGTGTGCATATATATATTTATCTATCTTACATTCACATTTCAGTACAAATGAACAGTGGGAAGTTCTTCCTCGTCAAAAAAGACACATCCTCCTCTTTAGAAATTTGTGACAAATTTGGATGCAAATAAGTTTGGGACAGTTTTTACAATGTATATTTTTGTGGTTCTTACTCAGATGTAAAATCACAATTATTGAAGATAACGAGACAATAAGTGTCCAATGAACAAAAGTAAGTAAAAAATAGATGGATGAAATACATATTTTGCAAAATAATCACAATAAGATATTTTTATCTCGTACGATATTGTATAAGGGTTCTTCGTCTACATATGAAGTTTTAATGAATACATTGAAAGAAGATCATCTAGCATATAATCGGCTCTCTGAATTCTTGACGGTTCTTCGCTTTGAAGGTAAAAGTAGGTAATCATTGTGCTAGGGGCAATTGACTGGTTTAGTGCTAAACCACGTTGCTTATATTTTCTTGGAAGATTGATGCATAGCCCCTAACCTTAACCAGAACCACAGTCCTTAGTAAAAAAACTATCTAATCAGAGTCTTTATGCCTCAAGACATGTCTTACGCCTAGAGTGGAGATGATGTTATTCATCTATTACTTCTTTTTAAGCGTTAGCAAAAAGAGTTTCTTTGACTTTGCTAGGGAAAGCTCGTCTTTTTCCCGCTCGGACTCTAATTATTTATTCTTATCGCACGAACTTAATCTTCTCCAACTCCCTCTTTGGAGTCGATCTGCTAGCATTTATGCCCCTCCCACAGAACTCTAGTCTTGTACGTCAATCAAAGAAAGAAGTATTTCACTTTTGTCCATGCGCATATTTCTGATCTTTCATTCTTTTTGGGCATCACCCGCCCCCTAATCTAAGTCTACCTCGTCGATGAGATCTAATGATTGAATCATAGACCATTTCTCTACAGCCTAGAGATCCTAAAAGATTTCGAGGGAGCGGATTCAGTAAAATAGGAGGCTCAAGTGGTTCATCCGGTTATTCAAGGGATATTCTAAGAGGAAAGTACTCTATTCGTCGGTGATGGTAGCTCGTCTATCTCTTAGCAACGATGTTAGGCCTACTTTTATACTAAAAAAATAGGAAATTAGGAGGACAATGACAACTACATGATATGTTTTAAAAAAATTTCAAAGATAAACTTGATGCGAAGTTTGCAAGAATGTTTTACTCTAGAGGTCTACCATTTAATCTGGCACAAAATTCGCATTGCAAAAAAAGTATTTGCATTGTTGGCGGTTACATGTAAAGTTGCAAGTAAATTGTTTATAGTTTCTCTTTTAATTTATTAATATAAATACTTATATATTCTTTTTATAGGTTACATTCCTCCATGTTATAACGATTTTCGAACAACTCTTTTAAAAATGAAAGGTTAAGGATTGAAAAATGAACGAAAAAAATAAAGAGTTACTGAAATTCAAAAAGTGTTAGCATCGTATTAAATGGATGGTCATTATCATCAAATAAGATCACTTAGCAATTTCATGAAAGTAAATGATGATGAACCAATGTTTTTGCAAGCTTTGAATTGTGAAGGTAAAATAAAAAACGTTGTATTTATTTCGAGATATATGGATGATGCTATTGTGAAAGTTGGAGTAACAAATGTAATTCAAATTATAATGATAATGCTAATACATGTAAATTAATTGGAACACGATAGAAGAGAATTATCGTTTGGTATTCATTATATATGTATAATTCATGATTATCTTTGATATGAAAATTTAACATCTTTTTTAATGCATATTTTTTGGACTCAATATGTTATATATATAATGAATCTTGCACTTAAGAATATGTTCTCCAAAAAACAATGATCAAAATGTAGTTATATATGAGAGATGTATATGGATAATACGTTAGTCATTTCCATTGTAATGGTAAGAAACTTCATTGCAAACCATTCTATGAGGTTAGTCATTTACAAATAAATTCGAAGTTGAGAATGTTTCGTATTTGATGAGAACTCTAGGATCGGGTACCCTGTAATGAAAAGATTCAAAAAGATTGGAAGTTTTTTTAGATATATGGTATGGATGAGGAAATAAATTCTTATCGAAATGATGATGAGTTGAAAGTTATAAAGATTAGAAACATTGTTGAATGAATCATTTTGGGAAACAATTGATTTTGTTCTAACATTTACATATCCTATTTATTCTATGATACAAGATTGTGATACAAATACATCATGTCTTCATTTGGTTTATCCAATGTGGTTAAATGTAATGTTGAATGTAAAATTAGCAATCTATGATCATGAGAAAAAAAATTGGATGAAAAAGCATATTTTTGGAATATAGTCTATGATATTTTAGAATGAAGAAGTGTATCACATCGTTACATGTTTTTGCTCAATAGTAATTTTATACTATACTATATGATGATAATTTTTTATCTAATGTAAAAAATAAAGTTTTTTCTCTTTCGGATGTGCAACTTTAGAATCATCGGGTATTACCTCCTCAATCAGATCTTGAAGTGTTTCGTCTATGAAACAAATGCTTGAAGCTTATATTTTCCGATGATAACATGAGAGCTATTGTTAATAATGGATTTGCTAAATTTCTTTCATGTTCGGGAGATTTTAATAAATAATACTCTAAAGTAAAACGTTCTTAATTGGAACGTTTAGCTTGGTGAGTTATGCATGTGACAGTGACCCCACATTTGCAGTTTTTGGCTACACAGTTACTTCAACATGTTTCTTCATCCTCATTTTACGAAAGAAATTGGAGTATGTAGGTCATATACACTCAAAAAAGTGGAATAAGTTTGCTCAGACTTTGTATTTGTTCACTCCAATCTCCACTTACTTTCTTGAAAGTCTTCCGAATATCAAGAGGGTGATACTACATTATGATATATATCACGAGATGGTTGTATCCATAAATACTCTAAGATTACTTCAATTTGCTAATCTTTTATTCGATGAGCCTGAAATGTAAGAAGATATATTATAAGAAGATGTTGAAGAGTGTAATGTTTGAATATTATATTATTTATTGAGTAATTTCAAGTTTAACAATTGATAAATATATTGTTTTAATGAATATGTTCATAAATATACATTCTATAATTATGTTGCAAATTTTAAAGAATTTTAAATGTTGTTGAATTTTAAATATTTATATATTAGATATGTCGGAAATATGACACATTTGTATTTAACGCACCACCGTATTCCCGTCGACATATCAATGAATCCACGTTGATGCACCTAACCATCATAGATGTAAATATTATCAAATCATTGTCATCCTGCTCAACCACCTAATGGTTTCTAATTCAGCACCACATTGGATCATGGATTACTAATGAGGTATTGCAAGCAGAACCTCTGTATGTTCATGCAAGATGCTTGATATTCAATACGAACAAGTCGAAGAGCATGCTCTCTTGCATGCATATATGTTTCTCAATCTTGAATTTCATGTTGATATTCAAATATGAATCTAGGTTCTTCCTTCTCCATATTATATAAAAATTTTTGGTAATATTTTTTTGCAACCCACGATGAAGTCACTCAAGAATTCTTTGTCTCCTATGACACTGGTTCATGGGGTCTACATTTAAGAAACACGTCGTTGTCTCATATTGACATACCAAGGGCATTGTCGGTTAGCGTTACACATACACCAAACTATAAGTGGTATTTGTCATTTTTCACAAAACATATTGAACACCAAATCATATGCACATGTCTTGTAATGCGTCTTTAGATTATTTCTTATTTGCAAAAAAAAATCTTTAATGCAATTAAAGTAAGCCACAATCTTGTAACAAATAAATTTATTTGCTCACACTAGATTATTTGAGTTTAATTTATGTGATGGATAAAAAATTCTTTGAATTTTGGAATCCCTTCAACCATTGTTGTTGTGTTCTTTGTTTGCCTACTTTGGATAGAAACATTATGTAATTCTTCTTTCATCAACCATCCATGAATATTATCCACCCTCTACACTGTCAACCAAGTCGAAGTAGTCATCGCTGTCTACTTCATCACTAGATCAATCTATCCCGCTCAAATCTTTCACATAACGTATGTGATGATGTTTCATCTGCATGTAATGAATGGTCACATTTAAGGTTATACTATGTAAATTAGAGCATCAAAATCATACCAGTCACACTCTTGTTACGGCTAGAATAAGAAGACTCGTCCTCCATATATATAGATGGGCGAATATCTCATAAATAAGTAATACGAAAAAATCAAAAATTCGGAGAAGTGCAACAAAAGTGCTAGGATAATAGCAAGAACAGTAACACAACAAATAAACAATATCAACGAATTTAACACATGCGCCAGCAAATACTAATACTAAAAAGTGAGCATTAAAATGGACTGCATCAAAGTATACACGTTAAAAAACAATGACAAATTGCACATTTCTAAATCATGGTAAAACACAATGGGGAGGATGATAGTATGCACTCAATTGAAATTTGAATTAGCCTCTAAATGAATCATTTGGAGTAATCCAAGTGCAAAATGCACTCAATTGAAGGTTTAAGAAACTTACGAATTCCATTTTTTTCTCTAAGAAAAATAACACAAAGACCCGATACCAAATGAAGAAAAATGACATAAAGATCCAATGAGCAATACAGTGAGAAATATCCACTAACAAAAACAACTCAATCTACGATACCATCATCCTCTCTAGTAGCTAACCCTTACCCAAACACAAAATAAGAACCCTAATGAATCCTTACCGGCGTTAGAAAAATGACGACAAAGTTTGATACCAAATGAAGGAAAAGTCTGCCGGTGAGTAACATGGTGCTTACGGCAGAGCAATATGGCGCATCCAACCTCCTCAATATCTTCAACTTTCTTAGAGAGCATAGCCTCCTCCTTCAGCAAACGAACCCGAACCGAATATAAGAACCCTAATGACATTTAAATGATGTTAGAGAAAATTGGTAATCAAGTTTGCCAAATTACGAACATTAGGGAACTACAATTGTCATTACGTGTAAAGATTAGGTCAAATTTTACCTAATTGAAATTTTAGGGATCAAATTTGCGAATTTTGATAACTTTGGAAATTAATTTTGTCATAATAATCAAACATGTGTTCTAAAACCGGATAGATTTTGGCCGGTCTGGACCGGACCTGGGCCCAAAACCGGTCCAGTTTAGGAAAGATGACAAGTTGGCGGGAAGAGAAAAGTAGCGTCCTAAATTATATACTCATGTGGGGTCCATTAAATTTATTTATTTTTTAACCCTTGCATTTTTAAAAACTATATTAATTTAAACAAAATTCATAAAATATTTAATAATATTTACTAAAAAAATATAATAATATTTAATTTGTGTATGTAAATTAAATTAAATACTTTTGTTGGGAAATAATTGACACGAAAATCCGTCCGGTTTAGAATTAATCATTTTTTATGTTTAAAAGTCATGCACACGAGGAAGATCCATATTTTGATCTTGAAGATGTTGAGAGATTATGTTATGAAGATTTGGATATCATATTAATCTAAAGAAATTATAAAGATGAGGACAACATTCAACAAGGTATTCATTTTATTATTCTATATTATTACATTATACGAACACACACCAACTTCATATGATTCTTTTGAGTAGCAGATGAAGAACACACACCAATAAATTTCGAATCATTTGCAAGAGAATTTTAAGACATGGCTTTGGAGGACAACGATTTTGTCGACTAGTAAGTTATCATTTTTTGAAGTTAGAACATAGATAATTATATTCTTTTTAAATTTTTATTTTAGATGTTTTTATTTAATGGATACAAATATATTATACATAAGTTAAATAATTAAAAAAACATTAAAATAACAAAAACGAGTCAAACCGGTTCTTAATTGGTTTGGACCGAACCGAATGGATGACCGATTCGTATTTCCAGTCCGATTTTAGAACATAGAATCAAACTATAGGTGGATGCCAAACGGAAATTTGTGACCATATTTGTCAAAATTTCTAAAAAAGCAATTACACTATAATAATATATGAAATTCTAACAAAACAATTACACCATTCAATTTTTATATTTTTTCAATTTTAATCACACTATAATCATATATGAGATGTTGAGAAAATAGTGATAATATAGATATTTTTTATATCATCCGATATACCACCGTTATAAGTTGTATATCCAAATTAACTTGTATATGAAATTACAAAAGCAATACTTAAAGTTCCGTAACTTTAAGTTTGTAAAAGTACAGAGTTCTAGAAAAATAGAATGGAGAGACCACAGGCCCTAGTTATCATACTATCGGGCTTTTGACATGTAGGCCCAATCCATTTAGAGCATACAGCTCGTCCATGTAACTGCGAACCTCTTGCGCTATAATCTTTTTAATCATCTTTACGAAATACGTATCTGAAATTTCAGCCGTCCGATTATCTTCCTTATGCATGAAACCGTCATCCGCTGGTAATCCTTCTCGAGGAGGGAAAAGAGTTAGAGTAACCCCATCTTGCAAATCCGGCCCACTACAGCCCAAGCCCAAATTCTCATCCCCAGTGTAACTATCGTGTTCCTGTGACACACGGGAACATTGTTTCTTCAGCCCGGACTCCGATAACCCACTTCCCGACTCATCTGGATATCGCCGCCCAGCCAAGCCGCCGCCGGGATTTCTCTTCCTCTTAAGCGTAGAATTCCAATGATTCTTGATAGCGTTATCGGTCCTCCCAGGCAAGAGACTAGCGATTGTGGCCCATTTGTTCCCATGCACGGCGTGCGCCCCTAAGATCACAGTATCCTCCTCCGCCGTGAATGGTCGGTGGTGCACCGCCGGACTTAGCTGGTTGCACCACCGCAGCCGACAAGATTTCCCCGACCGCCCCGGTATACCAGCGCTTATTAGGGACCAGTTCCGGGGACCGTTCTCAGCCACCAATCTAATCAACGCAGCATCTTCCTCCGAACTCCATGACCCTTTAATCTTCTCCCGACGACCGCGGCCGGAACCGTTAACCTCCATATTTGAATCTTCACAAAAACCTGTATAAACACAGCTATCTCTCTACACAGCCACTTATATAACTGGAGATTAGTTGGTTAGGCATGAAACTTTAAACTGTTCCCAGATGGAGGAAACCACCCTTTCATTGGTGGTTAGGCAGTTTCTATTTCTGCAGCAATTTTATAGGAATAAATAAACTGAAAGCAGCAGGCAATGGCATTCCATACAGGACACCTGGACACGGCAAATAAAAGGGGAAATTTTAACATCCTTCTAACAAGCAAACATGCCTTATAACAGTAACAAAAGTACACCTCCAGATGCATTGTAGGAAAACGGTTGAGTTTACAAACTGCACCCAGTAACCGTTACATATCAAATCTGAAAGTTAATGAATCGAAGGGTAAAAAAATCAGAGTTCATCCAAGTCTTCTGTTTGATCTCATACAAAGAGTCACTGAATGAAAATGAAGTAGTTGGCAGGTAGGAATATGGGATGCATTGCATTGAACGAGACAAGCAACTTAAATTCCATTTCTAAGAAGAATGCCCAAATGAATGTCAGCAACAACTCATTGAATTTAACTTGCCCAACAAACTACAAACTTTAGGGTATCTGAATCTAATCAAAACGAGTATGGTATGAAGAGTAAGTAGTAAGTACCTCACGAATGATCACCTCACAATTCATTGAAATGGATGGCACCAGATTTCCATACAATGTACGTTGTAGCGAACATTACGGTGCTAATAAACACGAATGAAAAGATGATGACAGCCACATCCGTTCCGCCGGGAATAATATCGATTGTCCAGCCCTGTTTTGATAGGCCTCTTTGGGTGTCATCAAGTAAATCTGTAGGGGCTTGAGGAAGTCCAGACCGTTTTTTATCCTGTTCAGATGCTTGTAACAAGTCTGGCATTTTGTTTCCTGGTTTTGGTACAGGCGCCTTTGACTCCGTGTATCTGCTAAGAACTCTGGCAGCTCTAAGCCTCTCTCTTGCTGTTAAGGGTGCTCTATTCCGTTTGCTAGATGTTTCAGAAACCAAACCAACTTTTTCACTGGGAACAAAGCTTTCATCATAACTTAACTCAGGGGGATTTGGAATTGATTCTTGCAAAGTTTTAGACTCAGTTTCTTCAGTAAAGTTATCACCATCGCTAGCTGCAGATCCTGATATTTTTCCTTGTGAAAAACTTCTTCGAACCGGGAACAATAAATAATCCAACTTCGGAAGCCTGAGAACCAGATCCTTTCTGGTATTCCCAGGAAATCCTCCTCGGCATCTAGCCTGCAACATCCATCGAAGTAATGGGTTAATGAGTTTAATCTGCTAATAAGCAACGCATAAGTCACATAGCCATACATCATTTCCACAGACGAATCAAATAAGTGTCAAAAACAGAAGAATTGGGCATATCCAGCCTAAAAAGGGCTGTGAATTAAGAGAGGTCAATAATTCAATTGCAGCCTCGCAAAATTAACGAGTATCTCAGACATCTAATTCGCATTCAATAAAAGAACAAAAATTCATCAAGATCAATTTATCGCGATTCCAAAATTCAGTATCTAGAATGAAATCATTAATATAAAAATAATGAAGCAACAAAATCATCAGCTAGTACAACGGAGGAAATAGAAAGAAAGAGAGGTTGGTTAAGTACATAAGGGTTGAAGCTGAAGACTGAATTCAATGAAACGGCCATGTAACCCGACCACAAGAAAAACTGGACGGATTTGAGAGCGAGTGAGTGGCTGTCCAGAGCGGACGAGGACGCTCAGGTTTTAGGCATCCATTTGTCCTCTCTAATTAAATTAATGACTAAATCTACTACTAAGTATTAATTAAATACATAATGTTATTTGTTAATATCAAGATCGCATTCATCATATAATAATGTTAATGTTATAATTTAAATATAATTTTCTAGATATTCTTTAAAATTTTGGATTCTGACGATTCAAAAATTCAGGATAAATTTGGAGTTTGTCACTTGGTGATTTGTCATGAATTTCATGTTGTTAGCCAACTTATGGTTAAATATTATAAACTAAGGAAAGGATAAACTAATTAGCAATTTTTGAATAGTTGCACTAATATAAATGTACGTGGATTTTGTATAGGAGTCATTTGTAAGGTTATTACGAGAGACTACAATATTTGCCTAAGTAATGAGGTTCGTGGGTAATTGCATCATCTCATCGTGAAAATAGTCAAAAGTCCCGTAGTTTAACAATTCGTCGCAAAAACATACAAGTTCGTCGTATGTTATGCACGTAATGGACCAAAGCATGGGTTATCAGAATAACAAGATAAATGGGATGAAAACACTAAGATATTTGAAGATTCGTGCTTTATAATAGAAGGGTTAAATCAAGGTTTCAAGATACATTATCCCTAAGTTTTATAAGTGGAAATTGAATATTATGACTATGGGTATTGGGTGAAGCAGAAAGCCTGAACCTGACATCGTAACACGTAATCAATCAACTAATTGTTGGATATATATGAGATATAAGAATTAATGTCTTCATGAATGCAAGGTAAATACTAGAAGGGTTGAACGAAATCGAATGGCAAAAAGTAGTGCCTAAATCCTTATTCGTGGAAGGGGTAACATACTGACTTGTCGAGTTTATAATATTTAACATTCGATTTAAGTGAAACATGTCATGTACATGATAAATCCTGCCATAATAATCAAGCCAGCATGAATCATAAGTCATCACAATGAATTGGTTTGGAATAACGAAAAAATACAATATGATGAGATGTGATTAGATCATTAACGCGCACATAAAATAAAAGAAAAATAGAAAGATGCATATAATTGAAAATCACAATTTTATCAAAAAAAATATAATTGTTATGATATCAAAATCAAAATTATGATACAATCACAATTTACAAAAAAATATATTATTACTTCTAATAATTAAATATATCTTTATTTTTTTATATATAATGATATATAAATATTTTTGATAAATTATTAATAATTTTATCTTTAATTTAACTATCACACTTCACCAAACAAACACATTCTTTTAAAAGTGAATCCAAACAAACCCAATATCCATGATGAATATATAGATAAGTCCGATATGCAAAATAGTCTGGTATGCGTTACAAAATCCTGATAAGGCTTTAACAAGTTACCCTTGTCTATGAATGAATATTACATATAAAAGCATCACACTCGTAAAATCAAATGACATTATTTCTAGTAACATCTTCCTTTTTCCACCAACGATTCCAGAAAATCAACCTTACGCTATTACGATTTTTTTTAAAAAAGGGCACACGAACACATGGGATAGAGTACACCAAGGGTACGTCAAAGCTACCAAAATCTGCAGCGAATCTCAATGCCTATCATCAATATGAACCCATTGGTGGCATCCCGAAAGGCGGCATTGGAGGCATGCCCATTGGAGGGGGAGCAAAGCTTCCTCCCATGCCAGGCATTGGTGGTGCAGGAAGAGCAAGAGGCAGTAATTGAGCGTACATATTCTGCATCAAAACAATAGAGACATCAAGGACATGATAAACTTCCCGCCAGCACTTCATGATTTTTAACGTCGAACAATGCAGTGTAAGATACCTGCTGCTTCATTACGTCTTTTTCTTCATTCTCCTTAGCCTTCATTTCAATTGCAGCCTCGATTTTGTCTTTTATTAACTCATCAACTTTGCCCGTGTATTCTCGAATAAACTGAAAAAAATGAGTTGACAAGTGCGTCATATGAGAGACCAAACAAGAAAAAACCAGCACAAGAGACTTCGAAAGGATTACTTTAATAGTTTCAGTAAATTTCGTATGAAATGCTAGAAATACAGTAAGAGAATAGATAATTACCTGTAAGAGATATGGGAAAGCAAAGTCTATCATGTTATTCATCCAGGCAAGTTCAAGTGCCACATCTGGACGAATTAAATCATAGCAAACAAATAGGCACGATGCAAAGCATTCCTTCTTGCCCTACATGAAAAATAAAAATCAGACAACCATATTCTCAATGCGCACAACACCACAAGTATTTTTACCTGTTCAATGAAATAAGCTAGCAACTCCTCAGCAAGTTCACGGTCACCAGACTGTGAAGCTGTTTCCATTGCATCCTTGTACAGGTTGTCCTTCTTTGACAAGGCAATGGACTGCTTCCACCTCCCAGCCTTTTTATAAATGTAAGCCGCAACACGTCTCATCTCAATCAGCTCGTGCTTCTCAATCTATTCAACAAGGATGCATGAATCAATCAGCTCTAAGGTGGGATGAAAATGGGAAAATATATGGCAAAAAATCACCTTCTGAGCTAGACCAATTTGATCAAAGTTATCGTGCAAATCAATGGATTCTCGTAGCCTGTCATAATCCTCCTCCTCAACATATATCTCATTGAGCGCTTCATTAACAGCGGAGACATTATTGCTCTGAACAGCCACCATGTATGGCTTAACTAGGCGCAGGTGACCAGCCTGAAATAGTTGAATTAGTGGCATAAATGCTATTGAACAAAGAATAACATGCCTGACACAGTGAGCTGTCAATTTGTGTAAAGAAATGGAAAAGAATCTGAAAGATGAAGCACTGAACCTTTCTCATTATGTCAACAACACGGGTGTGATCTAATCGGAGAGCAAGAACATTCAGCATGTCATTTATGAGATCAGGATGCTCTTGTAAATAGAAGTGCACAGCTTTGTAATACAGCTCTACATTCGCAACTTTGACTATGATGTCCTTGAATTGCATATGATCCCAAGCTTCAGGAGAATGATTCATTACAGTTGTGGCAGCATTGTCAAACTCATCGTACTGAATGTACAAATATGTTAATTCTTGCCAGTGCTGCTGCTCGTCACAAGCTCTAATTAACTTCGGAATATTTAGTCGAGTTGCAAAGAGTTTAATATGTTCCATAAGCTTCTCATGGCGATATCTAGCATAAAGAACACCTAGTTCTGTAAATATGCCCATGTGTGCTCGTTCTAGTCCCAAGCCACTCTCCATTAGTGATATAAGCTCATTGAAGCATCCTCTGTTCTGATAATACTCACTGACCTCTTCCAAGTCGTCAACCTATAAAAATCATAAAAAAATATATTATACAAACCATTACTCAAATTATCACAACTAACAAATGGGTGGCAAAGAGTATGAATCTTTGGAGATTGATTTAGGATATAATACCTGTACAATGATGTTAAGACCACAAATCTGAGCCAGACGAAACTCTTCCGCATCAACACATGCAAAACAGACCTCCTTCCATGTTTTTGAACTATTTGCTTTCCGTGCAGCATCCACTGCACCTTGAAATTGCTTCAACTTAACAAGAGTGATAGCTAATTTGCCCCAATTCGATATAAAGGCAAAAATGATCTTTGCAGCTTCATACAAAGCCTCATCATACAGGCGATCACCAACACTAGGGAGGTTGGCAACATTTGGCATTAGAATAAATTCTTCAATTTCACCCAACCGATCAATCTTTGCATATGCATATATGAGCTCACTATCCACTTTAGGTTCCTTTGATTTTTGCTTAACCATGAGAAGATATTTGACAAGATCATGATATGCATCTCCATCTTCTGCAGCTTTGATGACTTCCAGGAAATGTGTTGCATCATCAGCACGAATAAAAGATTCAATTGCATCACTGACGAGTCCATCCTTGAGCTGAGCTATAGCCACTTGACTCCAAACAGCTTCTTCCTCCACACGGAATGCGAACTCTACTGCTCTATTAATGTCTCTAATATTATCCAGTAACACATTCACAGCCTGGACATTCAAATTGAATTTCTTGAAAATGGCAAAAGCTTCTTCATGCAGCTGAGCTTCGACAGCCACCTCTCCAACAGCTGGACCATCAAAGTTATCAAGTCTGTTAACATAGTCCATGACCCTCGATGGATCTGCCTTGATTGCAGTTAATATGAGTAGATTTTGGAGGTTGAAGTTTCCACTGAAAGCTGAGTTCTGAAGCACGATCTTTTCAAGCAACTCAATCAGTTCATGAGGAAGATCAGCAGTCATAAAAGCTTTAACTGCAGCAGACACTTGCTCAGGGCTTTTGCTTTCTGGCAAAGCAGTGGATACAACTTGATCAATGAGCAATCTTCTGAATTCATTTTCTGGGTCAAGTACCTTATCCCAGAGATCAGCCTCCATTCTTTCAACAACATACCTGAAATGATAACAATGTATGTAAGCACAAAAAATTATAAATAAATTCAATGTAGAAAATATATAACTAAGGGAGGTCTATCACTAACCTGGCTTGAAGCTTGAACAATGAATTCTTATTTGTGACATTAATAAGTTCATCGTCACACTGCCCCCTTCGATATGCAACAACAGCAAGAGTAGGATCACGCTTTTCACAATATTTACCCACAACTCGGGAATCATAATATGGGTTGGTAGTGAGGAAGTGCTCCGGATTGTTGTTGCTATCTATTATGATCTTGCCCAAGGCATTATGTACATGAACATCCTGGCTTCCTTCACTCACAAGATGCTCCAAAAATTGAGTGAGCAGATGAAGCCGATTCCTATATAAAAACCATACATCCATAAATATTCATAAAATAATTCTCAGGCAGAATGCAAGTACTTACCTTTTTTCGCATTCCTCGACCAGGGGCTCAACAGGAAGAAGAGAACGGACAGAAAGGATCAGACCTTTGATGAAATCTTCTGGGCACTCATCATCCAAGAGTTGTCCAACAACTAAGGGCGCATTCCCAGGATTCACCTATAGAAATACAGGAGGAACTGAATGCATTAGAGGTAATTTCCAATGTAAGACAAACTAAGTCATGAAAACCCTGCACCTTCTGCACATAGCCTTCAATGTAGCGAAGCATATTATTAGAGTACAAGTAATGTGTCAGGTCAGGCACAAAATTGAAGCGGTCGCAAACATTGATCAATGGCCGTGCATCAGGAAGTTTTGCTTCCATCAAAAAGTTCTTAGTTTTTTCAGGATCATAGAAATTTGATTCTCTTGTAACACGTTCAACCTCTTTGATTTGTCCTGTCTTTGCAGCCGCTTCAATGTACTTAAAATGAATTTCAGGGTCCTCGCTGCCAAGAATGAATATAGATCACATTGGTTAAACATAAAAGCAATACCCAAAAACAGGAAGTGCGAAATCACGGTCTGTAAAATAGGTCACCTCGAGCTAAGACTTGATCCCAGGAAAAAATACAATCCTTCATAAGACTTAAATTGCTCAAAGAGTTTAATGCATCCTTCAACTCCCAATTGTTCGGAGTATTCTTTTGCAACCTACTTAAAACTTGTCATTTAGTAAACAATATTTGAGTCGAACTCTTAAGGCTGATTCCTCCAAAAAAAACACAACAAAACAGAACAAAAAAAATAAAAATGTGATAAGATAAGAAAAGAGTTCCTTTCAAGATGGAATGGCCGGATAAAAATATATGCAATGCATTCTAGTTTCACCTGGACAATAATCTGAAGATTTCCTCTCAAATTAACCAGTAACAGATCCTTCATACACTCCAACGCCCACTCCTTGGACAATGTTCCAAAGAACTCAACAAGAGCCTTAAATAAATAGGGACATTGCATATAAGTGATCGATCCAGAAGAATTCGTGGAAACTTTAATTAAAAATAGGTAACCTGAGGTTCAATTGCATGAGTATTCACAATAACACGCTTAATATCTGACAGCTCAGAGTAATGCTGCAATTAAAAAATTAATTTTACATGGATGAACAATCAGGCAAGCCGAGTAACAAAAAATTAGATGTGCCAAAGTTCAACCTGAAGGGCTCGAACATAAAGCCCAGCTTTCTCACAAAGCTGTGCTATGCGAGGTCTGTCATAGTGACTAAACATGCCATTTGCCAAAATAGCATCAGCAACATTAGGGTATGTCACAAGATTGATTTCGAGAACCTGAACTCGTTTAAAAAATTAAAATCAAGATGATGCAGCTGATTTATAGAAGAATTCAAGAACAAAAACACCGAATCACCTTCGTCTGCAAAAATGCGTGCTCAGGCAAATTAGGTTTAAGAACATCCAAGAGAAATGCAGTTGCCTCACGGATCATGTTCCTCTGAAAAGATTTTTTTATGAATACAGAGTTGAATTAACAATCTTACAGTTCATTCACGTCTTAAGGAAATCCACGTACAGATGTAAAAAATGAACCACTAAGCAGGGGTGAGAAAAAAATGATTCACACCTGAAGAAAGAGATCAGTGATGGTATTGTAGTCAACAGGGCAGCCACCCTCCATTTGAGCCATCATGAGGGCAAAATTAACAGCCCCCTGTCAAGAGCATAAATAAAAGTATTGATAAGGAAAAATAAGATTAATATGGGTAACATTAGAATGAATATCAACGTACCGTTGGATCTGAACGGAGAATTGTTTGCAGAAGGAATAAATAGTCGGGTGAATATCCAACCTATGTCAGAATAAAATCAATGCCATCAGTGCAGGTATCAGTAGGGAAAAAAATAAAATCAATATCTTATACTGCAAGTACTTTCGCAAGAGATATAATGGTGTAACCTGCTTTGAGTATATTAAGATCTTGTCAAACTCCCGGCGCTCAGCAAAAGCTGCCACGACCTTTGGTGTAGCTCTTGCTTTTATATATATTTTAAGGGCAAGGTCATTGTCAACCGTCTACAAAGAAGTGAAAATAATGGTGGATCACAGAGAACCATGGAATCTTGATCACTAAGCTTATTGAATAAAATAATCAACGCAGAGAATTAAGCTTGAAATTTACCTTGACAAGATCTCCAAGTTCCTCACTACATTCCAGTTTATCTTCAGCCAACCAGTTTTCCAACAAATTCTTCTTGTTCTGGTTGACAACTATACGAGATAACTCCAAAGACTCGTATGCATTGAGTTTTCCTTTTGTTAAAAGTGTGCCAAAATACTGCAGCAATGGTGGTGTCTGTCCAGCTTGAACAGGTACACTCTGAAAACAAAAAAAATAACTGACTTCTCATCCCACTAAGTAGCCTATTTTCAATTAATTAAACACAAATGGTTTCTCTGCAAGCAAGAAGATACATAACTGACAAAACCATCATAAGTAATATAAGAAAATAACCTGAAACTTGGATATGGTCTCCATTGTCCTAAGAATTCCTTGAGGGGATTCAGCGGCGAGCTCTGCTGCCTCCTTGTACTTGGTCTGAGCAAACAACTCTTGAAAACGCTGGACAACCTATGAAATTAAAAAAACACAGTCCAGTGACAATGTTTTGAAAATAGTACGTATCTGAACCACATCATCCATAGATATAATAAGACAAAAAAATCTTATTATTTGTACAGTTCTGATGTTCTGGTATCATTGAAACTTCTTGAAGAATAGCGACAAATTGTTTCTATGCAGAACATCAAAGGTGGAAAATCAAAGAAGATGAACAACAATCTAACCAGATTCTCTGCTCCTGGGAGATTTCCTCTTTTTGCAAGATTAACAGCAAGCTCCAGATTATTCAACTGGTTAAATTAGTAATACATGAGAATTCTGAAAAAAGATGCAAAGGTAAGTTACATATAGAGAAAGGGAAAGCCCACCTGGCCACTGACAAAAGGCACAATTGTTGACTCATTTACAGTAGCATGTAGAACTTGTCCTCTTCTGTTAATAGCATAGAACCCTCCCAGAGACGAAGCCTCCGATGTTAGAAAAATTGGATCCGGACTGATTCTATTTCTGTATACAGCTGTGGCAGTTTCCAGGTCATACACAAAGAGAAGTCCTAATTTCGTGATGACATAAATAAGCCCAAATTTATGAGATATCTGCAAGTAAAAATACCATAAAAATAAATATTTGGATATATATCAAGCAAAAGCTCTTCAAACAAGAGGGAATAGGGGTACCTGCATGGCCACCGGAAAATCATCAGCAAAATCAGGAGGAAAGAACAGATCAGCTTGCTTTTTGGTGAAGGACGGTTTTCCTACAAAAACATCAATGAGTAATCCTAATAAAGAATATATCGAGACAGATAAAAAATACCTGTCTGAGCACCAAGCTCGATCACATGCAACTTTGATAGAGTCTGACCAGCATTAGATGTTTTTGTTGCAAAAGATATTAGAATGGAATCCTTGTCATTTCCCGGAACCTGCTCAAAATAAAAAAAATGCAGTGTATATACGTTGGCTGGAAAAAGCACGATTACTGCAAAAAAAATCAATACATACCCTGAATGAAGCAAATGATGCTGCATGAGCTTCAAGTGCTTGACTTCGTTGTTGGTCCACAGAAAAAAGTTGCATATTTCCTTTGACCAATTGAGGCCGCTAAAGAAAGTATTCCAGCAATAGATTAACATTGTCAGTGAAAATTATATTTAAATTCAAAATTTATAGCACGCATGGTTACTATTTGTCACATGACACCTTTAAAATACACCCAAAAAACATACAATTTAAGCTAAAAAGTAAACCAGTGCATAGATAAAAACCTCAGGTGAGCCAGGAGCGATTCCGATCAAAACCAACCATTTTTCAGAAGGATCACATTTATAATTGATGATTTGGTTGTTGGTTAAATTAGCAGTCCTTTCGAACATCTTTACAGGCTCAGCCTCACCTAATGAAATTTGGTAATACGTAAAATAATGGTAAAATTTTTCATAAGATGGAGAATTTTACAAGAATTGCAGAGAGGAATATAACCTTCAATAGCCCAATGATAAACTGCAGTTTGTGTAACTAACCCTAGCATTTTAGGGGAAATCCATTTCCAAAATACAACCTGCAAGAAACATAAACAGCCTAAATAACAGTTACATCATTAAGTATGCCTGAGATAAAAGGCATATTGCACTTTGAGAAAAGTATTTTGCAAGAAGAATAAAGGACCTGCTCAGGCATCTGATATGATTTCACCTTTGCCTTTGCTTCTATATTGAAAATTTGTAAGTGATCTTGAGTAGTCCCAGCAAGTTGTGCTTCATTAGTTATTCCGTATAAAGACAAAGAAAACAGTGAATTTTGGATAGAAAAAAACTCAAATGCATTTATTGCACCCAAAGGTAAAAAATCTGATTTAAACTAAATATCATATTACAAACCTTTGATCATGGAAATTACCTTTTAATGCTAAAATTCGAGTATTTGGATTCATAAGAGCAGAATCTGCAGTAATTGGTCTACGCAATGGCTGCATTGGCATGCTCATATCAATAATAACCACACTATTTTGAGGAGACGTCTCACGAACACAAATGTACTTGTCAGATTCCATCGTGACATTTGTAAACGTGATGAATTGGGGATTGATTCCTATACTAGTCAGCTGCAATCACCACAAAAACATACCCCAAACATCAACAACAACTCACAGTTTGTGCGCGAATACCATTACATAAAAAACGAACAATCAGATCTGAGTGCAAACTGATCACACAACAAAAGAAAGCTCAAACCGACACCTATTAGAAACTTTAAATACCTTCCGGACATCAAATCAAGCGCCAATTGCGAAAAAATAGAAGAAAGCAATTAAATGAACTTAAATAAATCTGGCGAAAAAGTGCATGGTACCGTGAGTGCTTCTTTCATGGTGATCGGAGCGTTAGCCGCCATGGTAGGCGATTAAAACTCTAGATCTGGAAAACTACAGGAGAATCGAGACAGCAACAGTGTATAGATAGCGAATTGACACGCAGCGCAGAGTTAAAACCCTAAATTCCTCCAAGAAACAGAAACGGGTGAGAGATCTGGAGAGGAGAAGTGGAAATCGATCTGTGCGGGAATGCGTAGAAGAAGCGTTTATATATAAAAGACTTTTCTGTCGAATTAAGAGAGATCTGAGGAACAAGAAGAGAGAGAAGGAAATGGGAAGGGTTGAAGTCGCGAATGAAAAGACGGAAAGAGGAAGGCTAATCGTCTAAGTTGCTGTTTCACAATGCGACTTGTACGGTACACCTAGTGTTGAGTATTGCACGTTCATCTGGAGCTTTCTTATTCAGCCAGGTCCGCGCTGTCAATAAATAATGATATTATTTCATAAGTTACAAATAATATATACTGTTTATAAATTATAATAGTTCATATCACCTTACTTTGGTACTCACAAAACATCATTTTGTCAATGTTTTTGTTCATAATAAATAGTGAATTACAACACCACTTTGGTCATGATGGATGGCCGGCAATTCCCATGTTAGAAATAATTTAACAATCTCCATAGGTAATTTGGTACATGAGGATAATAGCAAATGAAACTTTCGATGTTTTCGTAGAGTCTATCATTCATTTGGTTTTCTTTTATTTTCTTAGTGTGGTCGTGTTTATTATGATCGGTGACATGTCTCGCTCAAATTAACTGTTATTTATTAGTCGATCCGACGAGCCTGTGTATTTCCCTATCCTAAGTAGAGACCTATGTACTACCCGTTCCCATTCAGGTATGTTCGGTTATGTAGTACTTATGTACGATCCATTCCGTTGGACTTTCATTAGTGCATCTCACATCTCATACATGTTCTACATTTGTCTAGTCGTGTACTTGTCACGATGTCGGATTCAATGTTGTCACTTAACCCCGAGTCTCCACTATTTTTTGATGACCGTGTACTTGTCCGATATCAGGTTCAATGTTGCCACTTAATCACGAGACTTCACTATTTTATTCACATTCTTTAAATTTCTTATTCTCGTTGATGAGACCTTCGGAACCTGGTTAGGTCCAAGATTAGTCAGGTCAACCCAAGTGACATAAACCGAACTTGGAGACCCAAATCCAGCTCACGAGAATGGACGGCCCAGCGAGAACAGTTGAGCCCGAAGGGCCGTTCCTACTGACCCGGACCGATCGATAGGGTCGGGCGTTCTGCTCCTCATCGGGACCGATCGGTCCAGGACGCACAAACTGTGCTTCGAGCCATCCACATTTCTCTACATGTGACAATAGCCTCTGATAATCCTGTCAGAGGCGTGTTTGATAAAGTCGTATGAGTCTCCTTCTGGTCTAGAGACAGTCGACTAGTAGCGCCGAAAGACCTAGTGTTGCGTAGCCGTATAAAGCCCTGCCCGATGACTGTCCCGCCCGACACGAGCCGACCTAGCCGTATGGGACTAGCACAAAACGACACGCTACTGTTCACACAGCAGGAAATGCGTATAAAAGAGATACTTGGGAGACAAATAAATGATCCTCTTTTTTCTCTTCTTATTGGCCGGCTATCGATTTATTTTCGATAAGCTCTCTTCTTCTCGTTGTTTAAAGAACAAACATGGTATTTGTAATTAACAACTTGCTTATTGAATCCACTAATGGACATTTTCAACTCTAAGTCAAGTGGTTGTTTCCCCATCCTTTTGGGGTTTTCCACTCTAAAATTGTATTGTCCTTTTTACATTTGATTCATAATCGTCTTCCACATATTAAATAAATTAAAACCGAGTTCGTCTTGCAACGAACCGGACGGCTGTTGACACCCCCGGTTTTCGGACCAGAACAGTTTGGCGCCGTCCGTGCGGACGACTTTATAATCCCCATTCGAGGTCTTTACCCGAGATAGGATAATCAAAGGCATGGCAACCGGAACTTCGACGAACAATAGTGATACGCTTCCCAACAGCCTTCCAGCGTCAACGTTCTCTTTGCAGAACATGGAAGCTGTTGTCAGGAAAATAATAATCGAAGTTACGTCGGAGAGGAGTGGAACAGAACCACCGGCTATCACAAGCCCTGTTCCAGCAAGCAGAGGGTACGAAAGCGACCCTGACGCACGAAGCTCCGATGAAGAGGAGATTATCAGGCGCGGAGTGACGATGAGGAGGCAGAGATACCAATCTACTCCACCTCCTCCAATTAGAACCCCAACTCCCATTCCTGGAACTGATCAGGAACAGATGCAAAGATGCATAGACGAACTTACCAGGGAGTTGGAGACCCTGCGAACGCAGAAGGATTGCGGGCCCAATCATGGGCGCAATCCTGGGCTATTCGATCGGGCCATAGATACCCCGATCAGGCGGATCAAAGATTATGACTAGTGGCATAATCTGCATGTAGCATAGACATCATCCCAGCAATCTGGAGGTGTCTCCGCCGCACTAGGAGATTTGATGCTCCCGTTTTCTGAAGAGATCTGTGCAGCAGTTCCCGATCGATATTACCGCAACCTGGAGGGGTTGGCAATATTTCGAGGCGAGAGCAATCCGATCGATCACGTCGTAGACTTTGAGCTGAGGATGGGGACCGTTCGAACCTCTGACTCTCTGAAGTGCCGCATCTTCGTGGTCGGGTTACAGAGCGATGCCCGGACCTGGTTCAAGAACTTACCGGCCCGATCCATACAGTCGTATGGCGGATTCATCCTGACTTTCTCGGAACAGTTTGCTTCAAACGTAGGACCGCCTCGAAGGAGTCAAGAACTATACAGCTTGAAATACACCCCGACAAAGATGAGTCTCCGGTCTTTCATGGAGAAGTTCAACAGAACCGCTCGGGGTATCAAGCTGGAGCTCCGAGACAAAATCGACATTTTACAACAGGTCCTGGGACCGTGCGGCCTTTCGGCCAGCCTTGTGAAGAGCCCACCGTGCACCTTAGGAAAGCTCCTTTAGAAAATCAACAAGTATATCAATGTGTACGAAACGCTGGGAGCTGGATATCGAAAGCCTAGCAGGAATTCTGATCCCGTAGACGATCATAGGGTTTCTTACCCTAAGAAGCAGCCGTGAGAAGTATCGGCTATGGTTGAGAAGAATGTCCCCCCAAAGAAGGAGGACAATCGGGTTTATTGCGAGTTGCATCACAACCGCGATCACCCGACGCTGAAATGTCCGCTACTGCGAGAGATAGTAGCGACAATGCATAAGGAGAATCCCGACTATGATAGTCATAAGGGCAAGCGAGCGGAGTCTCCCCGAACGGGCCATCAAGGTGACGATCGTCACAGGCCGAGGAAGAGAGATAATCGGGGCCAGCCCCGACACTACAACGATCGGGCGGGGGACCGAAGGTCTCTCCAGCCCGAACAAGATAGAGGCCTGCACGGCCAAGAAAACCGTGGCCAGGGCCGAAGGAGGAGATGGTGGGGCCGTGGCGGCAGAGCCCCGCAGAATGAAGGTGGAAGACGGGAGCAGCCCGCTCCCCCACCTGCTGAAGTAGGCACCCAACCTCCCCCGAATGAGGAGGTGCCTAGGGAAAGGGAGGTCGCCGGAGATATTTATGTTATCTCCGGCGGAATAAGAATCATTGAGTCGATTAGGGACCGAAAGAGAGTAGCGCGTGAGTAGTTTCCCGAAAGCTCTGAATTTGTGGCGCTGGTCAAATATGAATCGGCTGAACGGTCCTCTACCTTCGAGGACGATATCACCTTCACCGCGGCCGATCGGGAAGGGGTTACCGATCCCTATGATGATCCTCTTATCATTACAGGAATCATAGTCGACCGTTGGGTCCACAGGATTTTGGTAGACACCGAGACTTCATGCAATCTAATGAAACATGAAGTGGCTGAGATGCTGGGAGCCCGGCTCAAGATCTCCCTATTGCCAATATAACCCTTTGGGCGTTCAACCAAAGGTTTGTCATCCCGTGCGGGAAAATTCTTTTCCCTGTCACCTTAGTGGAGCCAAGTAGGGACCGATCGGAGACCCTGGAGTTTATCATCGTTGAAGTCGATCTGGATTGCAACGCGATCATCGGATGGACCGACCTTTGTAAGTTCAAGGCGGTCCATTCTACGTACCATATGATGCTCAAATTCCCCTCCACTCATGGAGTGATTTCTGTCAATAGGAACCAGAAAGTAGCAAGACAGTGCTACATGAGCTCGTGCCGAACTTTGGCACTATTGAAGAGAGCTCGGGTGGAGTTGCTCGAAGAGCCCCCGCACCCGAGGCTGGCTATGGAACCCGTTGGGTTCAAGCTGATCAACTTGGTTGAGGATGACACGACCAAAACTACTCTCATCGGGGCGCACTTGGCCCCGACCTTTGAAGAAGAGCTGGTCCACTTGCTAAGAAGCAATGTAGATATATTCGCTTGGACCCCGGACGATGTGCCGGGGATTGATCGATCCGAGAGTGAGCACCGGATCAACACTGAGCCCGAGACAAAGCCTATTAGGCAAAAGAGGAGACGCTATTCTCCTGAAAAAATTGAAGTCATCCGGGCCGAGGTGAACAAGTTACTGCGGTCGGGTTTTATTAGGGAGATTCACTACACTGAGTGGGTTGCGAACCCGGTGGTGGTCTCCAAGGCAGAGGGGAAGTGGAGGACGTCCATTGACTATAACGATGTCAACAAGAGCTGTGAGTCGGATCTTTTCCCACTGCCGCATATTGACCGATTGGTGGATGCTGTAGCGAGCAGCACAATGATGAGTACCATGAAAGCTTACTCCGAGTATCATCAGATCTTCCTTGCTAAGGAAGATAAGAAAAAATCATCATTCATGACGGAAGACGGCGTTTATTGCTATGAGGTTATGTCTTTCGGCTTAAAGAACGCTGGAGCAACATACCAGAGGCTAGTCAACAAGATCTTTAGGGATTTAATATGTCATGTTATGGAAGTATATGTTGATGATATGATTGTCAAGTCCATGAATGATGAAGACCATATTCCTTACTTGTCTCGTTGTTTCGAAGTATGTCGTAAATACAAACTCAAACTAAATCTGAACAAGTGTTGCTTCGGGATCAGGAGTGGCAAGTTCCTAGGATATATTACGTTTCTGAAAAAGGTATAGAGGTTAATCCTGAGAAAGTTCAGGCGATCATTGATATGCAACTTCCGAGAAACAAGAGAGAGTTCCAGAGGCTCACTGGCCAATTGGCAGCGCTGAGCAAGTTTATCTCTAAGTCCACAGATCGGGCTTTGCCTTTTTTCAGGGTGTTAAGGAAAGTCAGCCATCTCGGTTGGACCAAAGGGTGGGATCGGGCTTTCTCATACCTGAAGACTTATATGAGCACTCCTCCTGTGATTGTGAGCCAAACATGCCATGAACCTTTAAGGTTATATCTGGCCGTATCAGAGGCCGCAGTCAGCGCAGCACTGGTAACCATTGGGGATGACGTTCATCGACCTCTCTATTATGTGAGTCATTCCCTGGTACCAGCCGAGACCAAATACACTACCTTAGAAAAATTCATGCTCGCCTTGCAGAAAGCTATATCCAAGCTTAAGCATTATTTTGAAGGCCGAAAGGTTTATGTGTATATTGATCAGCCTCTGAAGGCAGTTTTGAGTCAGGCGGACTCCAATGAAATGTTGGCCAAATGGAAAATCAAGATCAGCTCCATGTATCTGGAATTCGTGCCCCGAAGAGCAATCAAGACTTAGGTTCTCGCGGATTTCGTGGTCTAAATGACCCGATCAGCTATATTTCTGAACCAAGAGGACGACCGATAGATTGTTTATGTTGATGGATCAACCTTCGGGGGAAAGGGAGCGGGCATCACCCTTACCATACTTCAAGGCGATGTTATCCACTCCGCAGTCAAGTTCTTATTCTCCGGAACGAACAACGTGGTGGAATACGAGGCCGTGATGTCGGGGATGACCTTCGCCCGAATGATGGGAGTTGCTAAAGTGCGAATGTTCTCAAACTCCAAGTTGGTGGTGGAGCAATTCGCAGGAAGATTTGAAACACATGAGCCAACCATGAAGTTGTATTACGCCAAGGTTCTGGAGTTGTCAAAGAAGTTTAGTGAATTCTCACTTGACCATGTGCCTAGAGAACAAAATAAGGTGGCCGATGCGTTAGCCAGATTGACTGCAGGCCTACCAGTTACTGACAGAGCAGTCACTTGAGATCAGTTGAAATATTGGACCGAGCAGTCACTTGAGGAAATTAGGGATTTATGCCATAAACTCCATGACTTGAACATAAACGTCATAGACTCACCAGATGAACTCACATGGATGGAAATCTTTATCAAATATCTAACCAATGGCCATCTACCTGAAAATGCATCTGAGGCCAGGAAGATTGAGACCTGGGCCAAGCGATATGTGTTAAATGACAGACGATTATTCATAAAGAGTTTTGAATGACCGCTCTTGCGATGCCTATCCCCTGTGGAGGCTGAGACCGTCATGATTTATGTTCATGACAGGATATGCGGTATACACTCTGGGGTCCGATCACTATACCATTGCATTATTAGGTCTTGGTACTTTTGGCCAACGCTCCTCGAAGATGCTAAAAGGTACACAAGACTTTGCGCTGCTTGCCAACACCATTCTCCGGTCCCCCAACTGCCAGAAGTACCCCTATCAATGACTCCACTTCCTTGTCCATTTGATAGATTGAGGATTGATATCTTGGGACCGTTCCCCCGATCGGTCCAGCAGCGGAAGTTCTGCATAGTGGCGGTTGAATATTATTCAAAGTGGATCAAGGATGAAGCGTTGTCTATTATTTTCAAAAAAGTTGTGAAGCACTTCCTATAGAGGAATATTATAAGTCTGTTTGAAGTGTCTCGGGCTCTTGTATCAGATAATAGACTTCAATTCCGCGGTAAAGCCGTTCGGGATCTTTGCGTCAGATTGGGTATTGCTCAGTATTTCTCATCAGTGGCTCACCCCCAGACTAACGGATTGACGGAGGTATTCAACAAAATTATCCTGAAGAGATTGAAAACTAATTTAGAAGATTTGGGAGGAAAGTGGTCCAATCACATCTACGAGGTTCTACGGGCTTACCGGACCACACCCCGCTCAACGACTCAGGAATCTCCATTCTCTTTGGTATATGGGTCCAAGGCGGTCAGTCCAGTGGAAGTGGCCATATGATCACCTCGAATAACCCAATATGACGACCATCTGAACGATGAACAAAGATCCTTAGACTTTGAAATGATTGAAGAGAAACGGAACACCATATATGTGCGTATGTGTGCCTATCAGCGAACTATGGAGTGGGCTCATAACAAACGGGTCCTACCCAGAAAATTTTCTGAAGGCGATCTCATTCTCAGGAATGTGAGGGTTCAGAGAAACGTTGGAAGCTGGACAGGAATTGGCAAGGGCCCTATCGGGTTCTGAAAAACTTGGGGGCTAGGGCTTATAAGTTGGAAACCTTGGATGGAAGCGAGATTCCCCGAACCTGGAATATTATAAACCTACGGCAGTATTATGTATAAAACCTTTGACGTTTGTTTGGCAATTCTTGAAGTTGGATTTTCTGTACGAGTCTGGATTGGTGACTGTAGCTATCCGTCCGTAAGGCTCTCCAGTAGTGTGACCGCTCTGACGAGTCAGTTGCTTCCACGCTTGTTGAGTACTTAGATGGATTGCAAAACTCCCAGAACTCACTACGAACTTAATCTCCCCTTCGATGGCACCCACTACCTAGAAACAGCTCTTGCCTCTTTGTACTTAACTATAGAAGAGATAACAAGGACACGGTCAGCTAGTCAAAGCGCAAACCAAAGCTCGCCATGAGACTGTTTTCAGAACTGGGGCTTCGGTTAAGCTTGTCATGGGACTTATGAAGAACCAAGGCAACGCCGCTAAGGTAATAATATTTTGCAGGGATGGACTCAAGAATGATATGTTAACGCAGTTAAAATCTCTTAACTTATTAAGTCCAACAAAACTCTAAGTTAAGATACGAGAACCGTCCGGTCCGGGTTCAGCGTGAACCCCGACCTTATACTTAGCAAAACATGTTATTCAAAAATGCTGGAGTTTACAAAGGCAAATACAAACAGAAAGGGACTAGAAAATTGGAAATCTAGTCTATTTATCTTTCTTCGTTGTCTGCTTCTCTAGACTTTTCAACGATCCATGTCTTGAGATCTTCTATTTTTTTCCTCATCTCTTCAACTATCTCATTGACTGATCTCTCCATCAGGTCAAAGAGGCGATAGTTGGGATCGTTTTCCAACAGGGGTTCTTTTAGTTCTGGGATCTCACGGAAGATTTTATCCTTGGTTAGGGGGTCAATGGTCTCCCAACGCTCATCTTCGGGATCCAGTCCAAATTTGTTGATCATTTGGTCCTTCATGTTATCCATATATTGGGAGACGCTCGATCCATAAATGTTTACCGCTAAGGCAAACATCAGTGGCAATCGGGCAAAACCCATAAGGGTTTCCCGGACCTCCCCCTCAGTTGCTTCTTTCCCTCTAACCAGTTCTTCCTTTAAGGCATATTTTTCCTCCTGGGACCGAAGGAGAAGCCTGTTGCTCTCGTCAGATAACTCTTGGATCTGACGCTCCAGCACCAAAACGCGGGCCGTCGCGGAGTTCGCTGCTGCTTGGGCTTCTCCCGCCTTTGAGGTAGTTATTGAAAGCTCAGTGCCCGCCCCAAGCAGCTCTCCATTCAAACGGTCCCGATCAGCCCGGATTGATTCCAGCTCTTTTTGCTTAATCTCGACTCTCTAGATCTTCAGAAGCCGAAGCGATATTTCGGCTTAGCTGGACGGCAGTGGCAAGGTCCAAAGCCCTTTTATGTGCCTACAAGAAACAACATTGATCAAAAAAAACCCGATCGGGTAACGAAAGTTGGAAATAACTTACCACGGCCTGGGATTCCAGATAGGACAGCACCAGGCTGGAGACTGCGCCGTCTATACCGGGGGGGTTTTTTCTCCCCAAAAGCCGGTACTCTTCAAGAGCTGCGTCTTTCAAGGAAGGGGGACCCTCTTCGGCCCTCGAGCCTTTGAAACGGAGGCTACCATCTCCTGGATGGCCACCCGAACGAATTTCGGGCTCGATGTTGAGGGGGCCAATCTCTCCCCAATGGAGATCCCTTTCATTGGGATCGAGGCTACGGGCCTAGTCACAGCAGATCGCAACCTCCTGTATGGCTTCGGGGCATCCTCTTCGGAGCCCCGCTTGCTCTGGATGGTTGGGGAAACGGGAGGCTTTGATACTCTGTCTCCCAAGCTGGAGAATGAAGGAACATCTTCCACCCGCATCGACCAATGCAGCAACAACCGCATGATGTTAAGATGTCGAGGGGAGTTAATCCCGATTATGTACATAGCGGGAATGCCTAACTAGCGAATTCTTTTAGAAATCACCTCGTCCACCTCATCTATTGATTGGGGTTCAGGCCTCTGACTACTGGAGCTTCCCGCGGATCGTGAGGATCCAGCAGCGACGTTGAACTTTGGCTTGGATGCTTGCAGCTGGGCGTCCTTTTTGGCCTTTGCAGCAGCAGCCAACGCAGCATGTCAGTTTCTAGACATCGTATCGGTGGAATCTGCAAAAGAAAGCTAATAAGGATCAGGAGATATGAACTAAAGGAAACCAAAGTCATACCCGATCCTTTTGACTCCGACGAGTCGGAGCTAGTGAATATCCCCTTCGGGGCAGGGGCACCAGTCCTTCCTGCTACCCCCATCTCTAGAAGCTTCTTCTCCCGAAGTATGTCTATTCGTTTCAGACGCCTTTCGCGAGGAGGAAGCATTGCCAAGGTATTGGCAATATCCTGACGAGATGGGTTGAACGGGTTTCGGTCCAGCTTCTCGATGTCAAGATGAGAGGTTAAGTAGGTGACCTTCAACAGGTCTTCCCTCGGGATGTCTATCCAGACGTAGCAAGACTCCCATTCATGAAGGGAATCTTCATTGTCAACGATAATACGATCCTTCGTTTGGGTCGCTAGATAATACATCCTGCGATCCCCTAACAACCTCTTTCCACTACGGGATCCCACCAGGAATAAGTTGAAAAAATCTTTTTGGATTGGTTCTACCCCCTGTTTATGACAGTAAAAGATAAAGGCGACTATATAAACATAACTGCCCGGAAAAAAGACGAAGGTTGGACAATGAATCTCCCAAAGTACGGCCGCGACAAAAGGATGGAGTAGAAATCGCAGGCTGGACCTCAGGGAGGCATAGCTAACAGATATGGCGTTAGCCGAAACATTCATCTCAGCAGTAAGGAAGCAGAGAAAGTTTTCCTTCCCCCTCCAGATGGGATAATGGGCACGGATTGAGAATTTGGCCTGAAATACCTCGAGGTCCATCTTAGAAACAATCGGATACCTAGCTCTATGAGGTGCCATGGATGGTTACCTTAAGATTTGTGATGAAATCGGAGTTGGAAGACGGTCGAGCAAAATCGCAGAGATTTCTAGGGCTCAGAGATTTTCTTGCGAGTTACAACAATGGTTGCACAGAGCAGAAATCCCGACTTTTATTGTAGCGCATTGTCCACTCACAGGGTGACACGTCAATACTGCAGGGGGCTGTAGTCTGACGGCATGTCCCCTCTTTGGAATACGGAAAGGCGCAGACTACTATAGAGCCCAGAATTACGCTTTTACCCATAACCGTAACAGATTTCAAATTTGAAAATTAACGCTCTGAAATTTCTTAAGTACATGATCGGTCCTCAAGGACACCGTCACGAACCGTTCGGGTACGGTCCTCCGTTGGTTCGATCGAGCACTCCTGCCTCAAACGCTCTCAATCTGATGGTCAAACTCACATCGCCACCATAGTGGCGATAGAGTCCGAGGGGCTAGTGATGAGACCTTCGAAACCTGGTACCCTGAACCTGGTTAGGCCCAAACTTAGTGAGGCCAGCCCAAGTGACATAAGCCGAACTTGGAGGCCCAGATCCAACTCACAAGAATGGATGGCCCAGCCAGAACAGTTGAGCCCGAAGGGCCGTTCCTATTGACCGGGACCGATCGATAGGGTCGGGCATTCTTCTCCTCATCGGGACCGATCGGTCCATGACGTGCAGATTGTGCTTCGAGCCATCCACATTCCTCTACATGTGACAATAACCTCTGATAATCCTGTCAGAGACGTGCTTGATAGAGTCGTACGAGCCTCCTTCTGGTCTGGAGACAGTCGACTAGTAGCGCCGAAAGACCTAGTGATGCGCAGCCGTATAAGGCAATCTTTAACGTTGGCCGCCCAGTCTGACTAAGCGGCCAACATGGCATTTATTTCGGCAGGTGAGGAAAGAGAGTATCCTGGGCGGGAGAACACTCATTTTCCTCTGTTTTTATTTTATTAAAAAAAATTAAATTTAAATTTAAAATAATTATAAAATAGAAATATTTATAATATATTTATATAATGATTTTTATCGATAATATTATGATTATAATTTATTTGATGTATAAAAAAATAAATTTAAAAATTATAAATGTCCGGATATGGTTGTAGGGATGAGAGGAAATTTATTTATAAAATTAAAGAATGATGATGTGTACAGAGAGAAAACTGATGTGGAAGAGAGAATGAAGTTTTCGGACGGACATAGTTGAGGATGGCCTAAAACCCTGCCCGGCGGCTGTCCTACCCGACACGAGCCGACCTAGCCGCATGGGACAAGTTCAAAACGACACGCTACTGTTCACACAGCAGGAAAGGCGTATAAAAGGGATACTTGAGAGACAAATAAATGATCTATTTTTCTCTTCTTATTGGCCGGCTATCGATTTATTTTCGATAAGCTCTCTTCCCCTCGTTGTCTAAAGAACAAACATGGTATTTGTAATTAACAACTTGCTTATTGAATCGACTAAGGGTATTTTCAGCTCTTAGTCAAATGGTTTTTTCCCCATCATTTTGGAGTTTTCCACTCTAAAATTGCATTGCCCCTTTTACATTTGATTCATAATCGTCTTCCACATATTAAATAAATTAAAACCGAGTTCGTCTTGCAACGAACTGGACGACTGTTGACACCCCCGGTTTTCGGACCACAACACTTGTCTTTTCACTTTCTTATTTATCATTTCAATCTATCCCGAAGTTCCCTTTCATGGATTAATTACAATCATCTTCTTTGCCATGCCCCGTAACCCTTAATTCTCGGTATTTTCATCTTTGTGTCATTTTACCGTAACCGGCCCAATCCCCTTTTTAGTTTCACTTCCTCATTCTTAATTATTTCATTTGGCTCTCACCCGTCACTTACCCCTTTCAACCGATTATCTTATCTTCATTAATATGTCACTTAGCCCATGTTTCAGTTTTCTCATATTCCTTTGCCACCTTAACATGATTCTTATACGTCTCATTTTACTCTCTCTTAGTACGAACGCTTCCCTTCCTTTTCTTGAAGCTTCTGTTATTAGATCATGTTTACTCTATTTACCTATAGTTTCCGGTGTTCCGTTCCCTTGGTTGTTCTTCGTAACTCCTCGTCACCCCTTCCTCCTCACATCTCGACACATATTCATGACGAATCACTCTTACTCCCTATTTCCGTAACCAATTTAGCTATAGCCTCAAAATTGGCAAGGAATTACGTCCTCATATCATTAATCGTGATGAATTGCATAAGAATTCACTATGAATTGTTCATGGCCAAGAACCACAATAAATTTCACTAAAATCCGCAATGAATTGCTCGTGGGCCAACAATCCTTGATGAATTGTTCATGGGCTATATAATCGCGATGAATTATCACATGGGAGCTACACTATGATCAAATCTTTTGGTTTATGAAGTTAAATAATTTGATAAATAAAAATAGTGACATCCTCCTTGAGAGTGTTGAAACTAACAAAAAAAGTATTGATGAGGTTTCCCCAAGATTCTCAAGCGAGATAGCTCCTCAAGATGATCTCGAAAACATATACAAATCTACTGAATTATATTTGGATAAGAGTGCTCTCATTGGCAAGAAGAAAAGTTTTAGAAGTTGCTCCACATTGTTCTTGTTGATGGGCAAACTAGCATATTATTATGCAAATTTGCAATCATATATCATATCCAACTATAACTCACCATTATAAATTCATATATGTTTATCTACTTAGATACTCTGCTCGTTTTCAAATACATTTGGACAACATTCAACATACAAGGAAAACTCTAGAATTTGAGAATAATGGTTGGGGTCAATAATCATTTTGAACAATGAATGATGTGATGATCTTGGAATTGGGTCTAATAGATTATTAGATATTTGAATGTAAACTCATATTTTGGCCCATAAATCTATGGGTATAAAACCAAGTTATGTAATCTATAACAAATTGTGAAAATATCTAAACAAAACGTAATTATTTATAGCCAAAATTCTTTTCATCATATGTATTATGTGATACTTTAAATATGTCATATATATTTATCAATGTTTAATATGTTGATCATTTAATATTAAATTATAACTATCTCATAGGTTTTATAACTTACTAGAATCAATTTTCATAGAAAATTATTTTTTTTATACAAATGGAGGTGGATATCTCATCTATCATTTATTTCTATTAATTGAGTATAAATCTAGAAGACAAATTTTTCAATTTCTTAATACTTGTGAAACGATAACTAAGATGATATAACCTATCTAAATAAAATATATAAACAATGATAGACTTAATTTATCCGTTAAAAACAATGATAGACTTAATTTTCTATTATCTATCTAAATAAAATATATAACCAAAAATGATTTATTTTAATATGAGTAATAAGTATGAATGAAATAATTTTAATTGAATATCACCCATAAAATTAATTGATCCTTGATCTTTTCTCCCACCTTCTCAAACTCTTCCCTCAACTCTAAACAATGAAATTTGGAATACAACTTATGAATTACGTGATCTCTATTTTTACGTGGGAGTTTCTATCAATATTAAAAATCTTATAAAATATTTCATAACATCCCTATTAAAATCTTAATTTCCTCAATAGTCTTGACTGAACATTTCATACCTATCGATTAAATAAGTCTCTAATAACAATTGATGCAATTTCTTCATATAATTGATACCATCAACACCAATCAATCATTAGCACTAATCTCCACACTCAACAGTGTGGATAATGCTAATAAACATGAAAAGAAAGAAAGTATGAACAAAGCTACAAGTGAAAACATGCAATATTAGTCTTTCAAATTTAAATAAATGTAATGTCAATACTTCAACTTATCAAAATCTTTTAGGAATGATTTTTTAAAATTTAAATACGAAATAATATTATTTTATTATCTATCTAAATAAAATATATAAACAAAAATGATTTATTTTAATATGAGTAATAAGTATGAATGAAATAATTTTAATTGAATATCACTCATAAAAAATAATCCATCCTTGATCTTTTCTCCCTCCTTCTCTCTGAATCTTCCCTCACTCTTCCTCTTCAAGATTCCTGACAAATCTGTTCGACCCAGTGGGCCATTACGTTATCTCCCACAGGCGGTGCCGCACCGCCTCCTGTGGTAAATGCATTCCTGCCACGAATCCCGAACGAGGAGGATTTACTGAGTTTGTACACGTCCTCGTCGTTGAAACCCCAATCCAATTTTCCGTTCGCCGAGCTCCATTCCGAGAGTTTTGAACGCGCGAGTGCGGGCGAATTAGCTACGCAGGAGAAAGGAGAACGACCACGGTCGATGAAGCTATGGCTCCTTTGTGTGAATCCAGATGATCTCGAGTTCAGAATGGCAGCGGCGACCGCGGCGGAGGAATCGAACCCGTACTTTCTTGACGGTGAGGATGAGAGATTCGATGGATTGCTCGCTCGCATCTGGTTCATACTCTGCGTGTTTAATTTTGGGGATAAACCCTGCATTTTAGAGATCAAATTCGGATCACATGAACCGAAAATATCATCATTTCTCTGCTTCAGATCTCCAATTCTACTGTGAGTTGGAGAAAAGCTCGCCATTTCTTCAAACATCTGCTTATTCCTTCGCTGTGTTATAAGCCTCTCTAGTTCCAGAATCTCCATATCTAAATCTACATCTCTCATATTCGGCACCGTCGTCATTCGGTTTCCCTGAAGTTGCAGCACCGGTGGCGTCTGGCTCACCGTACTCTGCCAAGCCGCTACTCCGCCCATCGGAGACGAGCAACGTGGGCTTAAACTCAAAGTCGTCACATCCAAAGAGTTATCTGAAACCGACTTCGGAGAAGACATGGCTGAGCCGGTGGAGGCGTAAAGTGGCCGGAGCTCTTCCGGTCTGTGAGCAAAGAAGCAAACTTTCCTAAAGCAACGGGTTTCATCCTTGCAAAGACGGGTTCTATACTGAGCAGGATGAAGCCATGATTCGAATACTCCATGAGCATATTCACAGTTATCTCCTTTGCCACAACTTCCTTTCTTGAATTCAGGGCAAGGAACACAAGAATACTGATACTTACTCAAATCGCGCCGCCGTGCATTCTCGCCGGGATGGACAAACGGACACTCAGTCCAGTCATGAGAATAAGCTCTAGAACAAGGCTTCACCTTAAAACTGTACATTCTGAATTCATCTGTTCCATAAATACCATCGTTTATATCTGGCAAAGAAACATCAAAAGGGTATTCTTTCTTTGGAGTTTTCTTCTCTTCTTCTTCCTCAGTTTCACCACCGTCAACGATAACTCCGTTCAGTAACTTGTCCAACTTCTTTGAAGAGATGAAATTTTTCACAGAACGAGCAACCAAGTCGGCAGCCCTCTTCCCTTTCATATTAACAGCGTTAACGTCAACGGAGGCATCGATCAAAATCTTAACGACCTCCAACGAGGAAGAAAACCCACCGGCGGCAGCGCAGTGAATGGCAGTAGCGCCATCGGAACCGCAGCTTCTGTTGACATCTACTTTCCCAGATTCAATTATGTATTTGAGAACAGATATGCTTCCATACAAAGAAGCGATCATTAAAGGAGTTCTCTGTTCAAAACCCATCTTGTTAGAATCGAAGCTTCTGCAATACCAAAATCCAGCTTCATCCAAATCAAAACCTTTCTCTATTTCCTGTATAAACCCCAACAAATCATCTGTCGCCGCTAATTCGAGCAATTTTGTGCAGAATTTCGCACAAATTGATTCATTTTCCACTTGAAATCTAGCCTCCATCTCCAAATCAAAAGGGCTAGTGTTACTTTCCGAACCTCTACACATCACAAAAACGCGAAACCGGATTCAATCTTTACACAAGAAGCAGTCAAATTTTAGGAACCCTAATCACAAATCTCAATCGAAATAAATAAAAACAGAAGCAAACAAATATTGTTGAAAGGGGTTTGTACCGTAGCTCAGGAGTTATGTTGAGAGTGGAATGGAAGATGAGAACGCAGAGAGTTTAGAGATGATATATATTCTTGAAAAAACCATTGAAGGCGTGAGGTGAGGCGAGGAAAGGAAGGAGGAAGGAAAGTGTGACTTTCTCTTTTCATTTTTGCATTACAGCCTCAGCTTCTTCATGTTCAGTTCGTTTCCCTTTCTCTTCTTCAAAATCAGGTCAAAGTCAATAATTCAACACACTAAGCTCTACCCCACGCGCTTTACTTGTGTTCTTCCCAGGTTTACTAATTTCAATTCAGTCAATTAGGTTTCTTGATATAACTTCATTTAAATTATTAACATGGATCAAAATAACAAAATAATTTGTTCTCTTTCAGTAAAATTAACATATTGGTCATGTTCTTTCTTTGAATTATGTACAGTAGATTATTATAAACATGGATCCCATTATGAACAGAATCAACCATGGTTGAGTTTTGCCACTAATTGATGTGGGTTAGTCTGTAATAAGAATTTGAGAAGAAAAGCAATAAGAATCTGAGAAAAAAAGCAGGTGAACCGTGACTTTGCAAATATTTTTGATGTTCATCAGAAAGCTTTTCCCCATGGTGTTTCCGGGCATAAAATGGTAAACTCAGCTTACCATTCAGTAGAAAACTGAGGTATAGCTTCACCAAGAATTGCAAGCCTAACGTCGACATCAACTTCATTACAGGAAACGCGTGCATCAAAAGTAAACGCAAATGCGAGCATCTTAGATTTAGCGTGGGTCGGCAACGGACCAAGAGTTTACTGCTCCGACGAAGTCAAAAAATTCGACACCTTAGCCTAAATTACAAGTTCCGATCTTGGTCATGGTATAATTATGCATTCATCTTCCTCTACCGAATGAACTCAGTTACCGATCGTGGTTGTTCACCTTTCTGCTTACTATCTGCATACCTCGCCGTAGAACCCAACACCCGATTTGTAAAAGCTACGCCGTCCGGCGAGCTAACTACATCTAAGAAACAAGATTCGACGAAGGGTTCAATTGTTCGTCGAGCGGCGTCTGCAATCACCAAGCCGGAGACGGTAGAATTGAAGTGACAGATTGTCCAACATAAGAATGGTAAATTTCTCTTTCGAGTTTAAGCAGTATAATTATGCATTTACCGGCTGATGGAGGCAATGGTTTGTGGTTGGTTCCCAACTAATTGTGTATTACAATTATGATTTTATTACACATAATTAAATGCCCAATTAGGTTTTTTATGAAATGTATTTTTAAGTTACATTGGTGACGTGTTTTTTAATTGTAAGGTGTATCCACTACAGCAAATTAAACGGACAATATACGAATAACAAGCTGTAGGGATATCTGTACTCACTTAATTTCTATTTGTCACTCAAATTAATTTGGTGTTGTGAAAATGACCACCATAATTGGCAAAATAATGGTACAAACCTAATGGATGACGAGGAGGAAGAAGAACGATACGAGGAAGTTCGTATACAACTTCTTATCTATTTGGTTCAAAATTTTATGGACGATTGTCAACCGAAGTATCACTCCCCGAGACCAGACAGTGGAAAAGGCCTTCAAGAGGTACAGAAAATTTTAGACAACAACCCACGACACTGTATGGGGATGTTTAGAATGCGACACAATGTCTTCTATGTACTATGCCAAGAGTTGGTGACTTGTGGTCTGACAGATATGGGAAACATTACAGTTACTGAACAAGTGGGAGTTTTTTGTTATATTTAGGACACAAAAATACATACACCTATCTCGAACAGACGGCAGGCAGGTCACGGTCCACACTTCATGAGGTTGTACACCGAGTCGCCATAGCATTCTGGACCATGGCCTCTAAGTGGATACGCACCTTCACATACCCAGATGAAGTCCATCCAAAGATACTGAACAATCCCAGATTTTATCGCTATTTCAAGGTGAATCTAACGATAATGCAAATACTACTTAGTTTGTAATTTGGATATTTGGCATGATTATAAATCAGTGTAGGATTGCATCGGGGCACTGGATGGGACCACTTTCGATTTCAGTGTCGGGTCGTCTCAGAAACAACGGTTTATTGATCGGAAGTTGAAGCCTTGCCTGAATGTGTTGGCTGTAGTAGACCTGGATGGGCTGTTCACTTATGTGTTACCAGGTTGGGAAGGATCAGCGCATGATGCCAAAGTATTGCGCAGTGCTCGTTCTATAAAGCGTAGGTGATTCCGAGAGCCACCTCCAGGTATGCTGCTTTTGTGAAACTATACATTTGATAGTTGTAGTTGTATTCCATATTTTTCAGATTAAATTTATACAAAATGGTATGCTACCATACCAATTCGAAATTCAGCTATACACTTATGTTTATTTTTTGGGTTTTTTTTTGTAAGGAAAATATTATCTAGTCGACAAAGAGTACGCGAACTCGACGGGGTTCATGGCATCATTCCGGTCCTATAAATATCATCTGGAAGAGTTTCAAGAAAGTGGCGGTTACGACGGTCCTAAAGAATGTTTTAATTACTATCACGCTTCATTACGAGTAACAGTGGAGTGCTCGTTTGGAAGACTTAAGAACAAATTTCGAGGGTTAACGGCCTTCTCACATAATCTTCAAATCGAAACCGCAAATCAGTTAATCGTAGCAGCAATGGTATTACATAATTTTATACAGATTCAAGACGTAGCGGATGAAAGGTGGATCCAAGTGATAAATTTACCGTCATTCTTGCCCCGTCAACGATGAGACACTGAAACCGACGACCCACCAATGGAGGTAGTCCGTGAGAGGATTATGTATGCCATTTCCCATTCCGGTATTCATTAGGTTTGTTTCATAACTTCAAAATTTCTAAACGTTTACCATTCATATGTGAATCCGGTTTTTGTAATTCGAACAGTTCCTTGATCAATTAATTCTCTCATCTAACAATTCCTCAATTAATACAAAATTCGATCAATTAATACTCTCATTCATATGAGAGTAATTGGAACAATTCTCTCATTTATCGATCAATTCCTCAATTAATACAAAATTCGATCAATTCCTCGATCAATTAATAAGCAGTAATCGCATAGTTAACGCATAAACCACAACAACATAAAATGTAATTCCTAGTACCACATAGAGATCCACTTCACGAACTGTTAGACCACCTCCTTCATTCATGCTCATCAGCCATTTCTTTCGTACCAATCCCTGATGAACTCCAGCTTGTCCTCTTCATCATCAATCAAACTAAAAATGTGTGCACTTTGCTGATTATGGAGCTTTTTCTGCGCTGCACGTCTTAACAAGGGATCGTCTTTAAGAGCAGTTGAAGACCTTATCCAGCTCATGCCGGTCTCATTCGCATCTAAAATACGTTGTGAAGCTGTAGACTTACGTGGGAAGGCGTCTTTCATAGCTTGTGTGATGCTTTCTAGACTCATTTTATCGGAGCTTCTACTCTTCTTCGACGCCGGTCCAGTTAAAGGTGTGGCTCTTCGTCTACCACCAACTACATAAGTCTCATCATCCATCTCCGGATAGGTTGGTAATGTAGACGGTTGATGGCTGGATTCAGGGACTTCAGGTATCACATTTTCAGCATGATCCAATCCTTGAGTATCTTCGTATTCGGGAATGAAATCTGTAAAGTCCTGTAATTATGTATTCAATTATATAATTGAAGCTAGAATTCATGAAAACTAGTAAACTAGGAAGGAACCAAAATGTGCATACAATGAAATTCATCAAAAAAACAAACAAGTGATACATCATAAGATAATATGTGAAAAATAGTCTAAGTCTGTTAATGATTTCAGTCGAAGATTTAAAAAAAACTAAAGCTAGAAGAAAAGTAGTTGTGTATAACATATTTAAATATTACGTAGACAACTTTAATCACTTATTATTGGCTTCGGATAAATAGAATAATTACAATTACCGGTGCGTAGTTGTAGGCATCATTAGAGTCACCGTATTCTGGGATCGTCGCTGGAGTACATACAAATTCCCCTGTTGCCGTGGACTTCCCGAAGACACGATCCATCGCATCCATGTTCATAATTCTAGCTGCTCCACCCCTAGCTGCATGTGATCATAATACATAAATTTCATTGTATACAACAACAAAACTGGTTAATATGTACTAACACATTCCTGAGTTCAAGCATAAAAACTGGCTAACTGTAGTTAATTAACGGCAAATATGGTTTGCAGCAGCCATGTGATATGCGTTAAGAAGATTGCAATGAATTCCACTTAGTACTCCTTTGCTCTATATAACTCATTTTGCATAGTATAATTTTCAAAAAAATTGTGATCTAACACATCATCTCTATGAAGTAAATCAAATCTGAACTATTGACTTGCAGTAAATGCTTACCATCTCCATTCCAATTTCGGAATCTCGTGATTGTATCACGGAATTCGTGGCTGCATCCCATCCGCCCCCCGTTTCCGAATGTTCCTTCCGGCTCCGCTTATACATGTGTTCCATTCGTGTGAATTTGGACGACAGTTGTACTCTAGTCAATACTTTTCCAATGATTGGCTTCATTTCTAGAGCGATTTCATCCCAAGTCATTGCGTACACTTTCTTAAATGTCATCCCTCCTTCAGCTCGTTTATCAAGCCATTCCAAGAATAATTGTTCCATCTCCTTTGTCCACACAGTTTTCTTTCTAATGACCTGCATAGTATCATAGTAAAATTCGAAGTTTCAGTAGTACACATGTTGTCCGTGTTCCAATTATTAAAAATACCTCTTCACCGTGTGCCACTCCCCTCTCTCTGGAACCCCGAGAAGCGTTGCCGTTTACATGAGAATCTAGGAAGGAGATAGTACTTATGATCACTTCATCTTGTTTATCCCACTAAGAAATACAATGAAGGGGGTTAAGTAATAGAGATGGAGGAATGAAGTGTTACCCTTTTCCATTTTTCTTAGCCGTGGCGATCTAAGACGAGAGGCCGAGTTGGATGTCGCTCGATTTATGCGAGCACTTTTCCTAGGAGACTTGTGTGTTATGGACTTGGCAGGCATTGAGAAATGAAGATTCTGTGAATAAGTCATATTCAAATCATATTTACAATGGAGACAATTGAGTCATTCAGTACTGAAATGCAAAAAAATGGACTTCAAAGAAATGTTCTCTCTTTCAAATTAATATTTCTTATTGTAAACTGAAGTTTTAAAGGACTTCACAGGCACTTTTCCTATTAAAACACACAGCAGACCACATGAGTGCTAAAAATCCACAAATAAGTTTCCTACAGATTATGCCAATTTTACTTTTATGCATACAACTATCAATTTGGACACCCATTCATATTTCACAATGGTGCCTCTATTCATAATTCACAACCAATTCACAGCAAATTTTCACAGAGGGCTTATTGTAAAACCATTTCAATTTTGACACATATCAAGAAGTTTTACCCAGAATACAAAATGATCAATTCTACTTTCTTCATTCTTTTCAAAATCCCCAAATCAGTTTATGTAAAACATCCTTAAACTATTCTACAAAACACAATTACGACAGATCACTTACATTTCCGCCGAATTGACGTTCTGATCCACGTTACCGCTGCGGAACCTAGCCGTGAACGCTGTGCTTATACTTTGCTTTGAATCGTACCCAATTATCGCCGAATTATTCCAGATCTTGCAAGTGACGACGACCGAAATGGGTGGTAACGGCTTTTTTCGGCCCTTATCCGGTAATTAATTTCAAAATCATGACTTCTTACTGAATTTTGGCAGGTTACCATGGTTAATAACCTGTAGATAATGGGTTGTATTGTACAAAATAAGGTCCTGTACAAAAATGGGTGAAAGAATAATCCCATTACTTATTAATATAGCAGCGCAATGATATTAACAATTCTTTAGACTTTAGGACAATGTTTTCATAACGGTTCGGAATCACATCCGTCCGAACTAGTATGAACGGTACGATCAGTATCAAATTTAATTAAATTTTTTAAAAAAATTAATATTTAATTATTTTTTTAAGGTTAGTGTTATGGTCCCTTTTTAGGGGTACCAACAGTCACCCAATTCGTCAGCAAACGAATTCGGTTTTGATTTGTTTTTTATGGGGAAAACGATTAACGCTAGAAACAAGTAAAAGGGACACAACGATTTATACTGGAAACCCCAGGAATTGGGGTGAAAACCACTTGACTAAGAGCGAATTACGCTCCTAGCCTGTTCACTAATCAAACAATTCATACAAAATACAACAGATGCTTAATGAAAATGACAAGGAAAAGAAAGCAGTAAGAACTCCGGCAGGGTAACGGCATGTTCTTACGCGTCCAAAAGGTCCTGCTATTTCCGTCGTCGCGCTCTGTATTTATAGAGATAGTGGCGTGTGTAAATCACGCTTTGTAACCGCCTCTGACAAGTTTGTTAGAGGTTGTTGTCGCGCGATGTAAAACGAGGTTGAGATCGAGGCGTGGTCTGTGTGAACCGGCCCGAAACATGGTAAACGTGTGAAGGCCCGAAGCTTGGAAGGCGCGGGTTTGTAACAGTTAGGACCGAACCACGGAGCCAATTACGAGACGACGCTTTATTTCACTAAGGTTATCTTCGGTCCTCTCATGGAACATCGGGCCGCTTTTCGTTAAGTGTATAAATGGGCTGCACGAGTTCGCTTTCATCATTTGGATCAGCCCAACCGTTATTGGGTCTCATCCGTTACAGGGTGTCTGGTCCTGGAGTTCTCATCGCTAGCCCCTTGGGCTTGATTGCCATCGTAGAGGTGATACATGGCTGATCACACGATGTTTACACATTCGTGAGAACATGAGACCGTATATGTAGGTAGTGGGCGTCCAGGGGACCGATCTTTCTCTTAAGTGTAGGAATTAATTTGTATTTAAAACTCAATAACGTATATTTGTGTTATATTTTTATCTCTGTTATTTTTTAAATATTAACCTCCCGATTTGCGCCTCTTCACATTCGGCAATTCAACATGCGTGATGAGTGTGCTTGTACTGCCATTGTCTGGGGCAATATTACGTGGCAGCTCACCATTGGTTGAGAGATTAATATTTAAATCGGAATTGTAGATGATGTTTCTCTTCATCGTCATTTCGCGAAGGAAGAACTGCCAAATCGAGCTCTCTGCGCCCTCAATCCGTTTCACGTTCAACCCATTTCATTTCGATTTTTGTTAAGGTATATTCTATGGCTCCTCATAAAACGAGATACACAGCCATGTCTGAGTTGGACATTGAGGAGTTTAGGTCTAGGTTTTCGATTCCGGCACATCATTCCATCTGGAAGGGACGGGAAGATATTCCATGTTTCCTTCCGGCGGAAATGAATGTGCCGGCGTCCGCTATTCCGGTGAGTTACGCTTCTTTGAAGTACGGGCTTCATTTTCCACTGCATCATTTTGTGGCAGCCGTTGTTAAAGAAATTCATTGTCCTACTTTTGCATTATTTCCGGGTAGTTATGTTCATATTTTATTGCCACCAACAGGATCGGGCCCCGACCTTAGAACACTTTTTCAATCTGTTCTTGGTGGGGTCCTGAAGGGGTAAGGGCCTATTAGGATACCGCAAACTATATTATATAGCGGTGTGCACTAAAGAGTGCGCTATAGTAGATAAAGAAGAGTCTCTCCATCCGTGAGAGTCTTGTTATGTGTGGATAACAGTCCCAAAAGATGACATGTTGAAGGTATGCCGTGCCTAACTCACCCACGCATAGGTCAATTGGACCGAAGTAGGTTCAACCCCTCCCGTCCGGACACCGCAAATACACTTGCGATGTTCCCCCATCCCGAAGCACGCCTTAAGCGAACGGAGCTGCTTCAGGAGAAAAGATTGATAGAAATAGGTGTCGCGGGTAGGACCGGAGCCCCAGCCCCGAAGGGGATGTTTTCTAGCTCAGATCCATCAGAGGGATCGGGTATGAAGTAATGTTTTTATTTTATCCTTTCCTGATCCTTATGTATTTATTTTGCAGACTCGACTGAGACGATGCCTAGCTCTCGTTTCAAATGTATGGCGGCTGCTTCGGTCCATCCTTCTGAAGGACAACGCGAAGCATCGGGGAGTACTGATGGAAGTGAATCAGCAACGGGGGGTACGCTGGTCCCTTTGGGGTCCGGGAACCCCCCGATCCAAACTACCACCGCGGGCACATTGACCCTTCGCTGCACAGGGCAGCCTTAAACCGAGGAAGGGCCTGCGTTTCGTGTATTTGGAGTGGCAGAGGAGGTGATAAAGTCTCGGATTCGTTCTTTGAGCTTATCCAGCCTCTATCAGATCGGAAACAACTCCTTTATTAATGCTAATACTATTGCTTTATTGCTGCAGGAAGCCGTTCCCGTGGAGAAGGTTCTCCCCAGTCCTCACCTTAAGGTGAACGTCTCCCTGCAGCTGATCCCCTTGGGAAAAGGGAAGAGGACAACCGAAGCAGAAGCCCTGAAAGATCCCAAAAGGCCGAAGAAGGGGGAGAGTGCTTCGGTCCCTACTAAGGGGATCGTTTTGAAGGAGCCTGCATCGGGCCCTAAGACTAACTCCGACTGGAAAGTTGCCTTGGGTCTGCTAGACATGTTCAGTAAGGGGAGGAAACTAACCTCCTAGAGAAGTGCTTTCCTAAAGGACTTCCTCCTTTATGGAGAGCAGAACCTAGACAACGTCCAAGCGGTCATGTCTGAGGAAGAGATCATGGAGGGTTTCCTCGACCTCACCACCAAGGTAATTCTCTTTTATATGAAGGTTCGAAGCTTCACTTTTTTGACCTTGCTATCTTATGCAGATGCTGAGGAAGGACTTCACCACTGCCATCACCGTGGAGAAGAACCAGGGTGGCAGTGTGGTGTCCCAAAAAGTCCAAGATCAACTTGACCTTGCGAAAAGGCAAGTGCAAATAAAACATGGTGAGTTGATTACGGTACGGGAGGACCGGGACCGACTGGATAGTGAGCTGCTAAGAGCTGGGACGGAGGTCTCGCTCTTAGAAGATAAAATATCTGAGCTGGAGAAGATAGGACAAACAGCTCAGGGGGGAATTTCTGATCTGGAGGCCAAGCTGCGGGCCAAGGAGGAGGAGGTCAACGAAGTTCAAGGTCGAGCCCAGGAGAAAAGAAATAAGTTGAACGAACTTCTCCTTCGGGCCCAAGAAGAGAAGGCGAACTTAGAAGAGGAGTTGACAAGGGCCCGCACTTCGACCGAAGGTTCGAACCGGGAGACAGTCCTGGGTTTCGCTCGGTCCCCCATGTTATTCGCTTTAGCGGATAACATACATGGGGTATACACTGCTAAATACTTGGATAACATGCGAGAGCAAGTTATACAGCAGTTCGGGCTTTCCTCTTCGGACGAGCGATGGAAAGCGGTCGAGCCACTTGAAAGAGATGGCAAGTTTCAGGTTATTCTAACTTTGGAAGAACCTGTTCTGGAAGAAGGCCATTTCTTCTATCTCTTTGAAGAGATGGAGAGAGCGGTCAATCAAAAGGTGGCCGACCAGGAGGAGGAACTGAAGCAGCTCACGAACCGTACCAAACCGCAGGAGCAGGGAATTGAAGACAAAGAAGATGGGCAGGACAATTAAAATCTCTATTGTATTTTGTATCTGATTTGCCCTTTGTTTTCAATATATAACTTTTTCCTCTCCACCTTTGCCATTTTAATTGTTAGAACAAAGTATTATATAACTAACTTTTAATTAGATTAATGTGTTTCAAATCAACGAGAATGTTTTTACCACCAAGTATAAGATCGGTGATGCTTATAGGGTGTTAGCCCCTCGGTCCCAGATACTACGTTTGGCTTATTCATGTCAATTCTGATTGGATTGGTCGTTTTTCATTGTATGCGGATCACTCTTATTCCGTCCTTGGAATCAAAACTTGATTGGAGAGGCGTGGTCTAGGTTCAGTATGAGTTTTTGTAAGCTTCGGCCGATCCTTGGTTCTACTAAAGTCCCGTAGGTTATATTGGCTAATATTTTGCTCACAATATGTCTCATACTAGGACCGAACTTGTGTTTCGATATGTTGACCCCTCCCATTCCTCTTTTCGCGGCAGATTTCGTAAGTACAAGGGTCATTTCCTAAGAATGAATGTCGTTGAAGGGAGTGTTTTATTTCGTAATGAGTTCTAGGAGAATCGCAACTCATCCATGGGACTAGGCAAGTGCAGGAGCATCTGACTCGTCCAGTGAGCCTATGAAATTCATAGGCAAGTGCAAGGCAAGTGCGGCGAGTCGGCCAGTGAGCCTATGAAATTCTCTCTTATTTCTTGGAGGTTGCATATCAATGATAGCCTGCACCTTTTCAGGGTTAACCTCTATGCAATTCTCTGAAACGTAATATCCTAGAAATTTTCCGCTTCGGATCCCGAAGCAACATTTGTTTAGATTTAGTTTAAGCTTATATTTTCGGCATACTTCGAAACAATGAGACAAATAAGAAAGGTGGCCTTCATCATTCATTGATTTAACAATCATATCGTCAACATAAACTTCCATCATATGGCCGATCAATTTTCTAAAGATCTTGTTGACCAACCTTTGATATGTTGCTCCAGCATTTTTGAGACTGAATGGCATAACCACATAACAGTAAACGCCATCTTCGGTCACGAATGATGACTTCTTCTGATCTTCTTCAGCTAGAAAGATCTGATGGTACCCAGAGTAAGCATCCATGGTACTCATCATTGTGCTACCAGACACAGCGTCTACCAGTCGGTCGATATGCGGCAAGGGGAAAGGGAAAAGGGTCCGACTCACAGCTTTTGTTAACATTGGTAAAGTCGATGCACATTCGCCATTTCCCATCCGGTTTGGAGACCACTACTGGGTTTGCAACCCATTCAGTATAGTGGATTTTTCTGATGAATCCTGACCGCAGCAATTTATTCACCTCAGCCGGATAATCTCAATTTTTTCGGGAGAATAGCGACTCCTTTTCTGCCTAACAGGCTTCGTTCCAGGCTCGGTGTTGATATGATGTTCACTATCGGATCGGTCAATCTCCGGAACATCGTCCGGGGTCCATGCGAATATATCCACGTGGCTTCGCAGCAAGTGGATCAGTTTTTATTCAAAAACAGGGGCTAAATGTGCCCAAATGCGAGTTGTTTTGGTTGAGTCATGCTTAACCATATTAATTAACATGAACGCTACGAGTTCCATTACTTGCCTCGGGTGCGGCGGTTCTTCCAGCAGATCGACCCGGGCCCTTTTGATAGGTGCCAATGTTCTGCACGAGCTCATGTAGCATTGTCTAGCTACTTTCTGATCCCCCTTGACATAGATAACTCCATAAATAGAGGAGAATTTGAGTATCATATGATAAGTAGATGGGACCGCCTCGAACTTACTAAGGCCGGTCCGTCCGATAATGGCGTTGTAAGCTAAGTTGACTTCAACGACAATGAATTCCAGATCCTCCGATCGATCCTTGGATGGTTCTCCAATGGTGACTGGGAATAAAATCTTCCCGCATGGAATGCCGTTCCTCTGGTCGAACGACCAAAGAGTTATATTAGCGATCGGGAGGTCATGAGCAGCAGCTCACAACATTTCGGCGACCTCGCGCTTCATTAGATTGCACGAAGCCCCTGTGTCCACTAAGATCCTATGGACACGACGATTCCCGATGATTCCAGTGATGGTAAGGGGATCATCGCATGGATCGATGATCCTTTCCCGATCGGCCAAGGTGAAAGTGATATCCTCCCCACAGGGAGGGGACCGTTCCGCTGGATCATATTTAACCAGCGCCACAGATTCGGAACTCTCAGCGGAGTCTCCGCGCGCAGTTCTATTTCAGTCCCGGACCGATTCATTTATTCTCAGACCACCAGCTACGTCTCTCGGTGCCGCCTCATTTTGAGGAGGTTGGGCACCAGTTTCCACAGGTGGAGGAGCAACCTGCTCCTGTCTTCCACCCTCGTTCTGCGGGGCTCTGCCGCCACGGCCCCGCCATCTTCTTTTTCGACCCTGACCACTGTTTTCTCGACCGTGTTGGCATGATTCTTGTTCTGGCGGAGGAGACCATCGGTCCTCTGTCCGATCATTATAATTTTGGGGTTATCCCCGATTATCCCTTCCTCGCGGCCTGTGACGATCGTCACCTTGGTGGCCCTTCGTAGGGATTCTGCTCGCTTGACCTTCTGACCATTCCGGTCGAGCTTTTCTTTATTCATTGCCACTACTGTCTCTTTCAACAGCGGGCACTTCAGGGTCGGGTGATCGCGATTATGATGCAGCTCGCAATATACTCGATTGTCCTCCTGCTTCGGGAGGACATCTTTCTCGCCTACAGCCGCTACTTCTCGCGACTGCTTCTTAGGGTAAGAAACCCTATGATCACCTCGGGCTCAAAATTCCCGATAGGTTTCCGATAGCCTAGCCCCAGCGCTTCATCCACCTTAATATACTTGTTGATTTTCTGAAGAAGCTTTCCCAAGGTGAATGATGGGCTCTTTACCATGCTGGCCGAAAGGCCGCACCGTCCAAGGCCTGCTGTAAAATATCAATCTTATCCCGGAGCTCAAGTTCGATACCCCGGGCAGTCCTATTGAATTTCTCCATGAAGGACCGAAGACTCACTTTTGCCGGGATATATTTTAGCTGATATAGTTCCTGCCTGCTTCGGGTTTGTCCTACATTTGGAGCAAATTGCTCTGAGAATTCCACAATAAATATGTCATACGACTGTATGGATCGGGCCGGCAAATTTTTTAACCACGTTCGGGCATCGCCTTGTAATCTTGCGGCGAGGATGCGGCACTTTAGTGAATCTTAGGCCCGAACCGTCCCCATACGTAACTCGAAATCGGCAACTTGATCGATCGGATCACCGTCACCATGAAATGTCGGCAACCCCTCGGGGTTGCGATAATGCCGATCTGGGACTGCTGCCCAGATCTCTTCAGAAAAGGGGAGCATCAAATCTCCCAAGGCGGCTGATACGCCATCAGATTGTTGAGACAATGTCTGGACCGCATGCAAATTATGCCACCGGTCATCATCCTTATTTCACCTGATTGGGCCTCCATGGCCCTGTTGAATAAACAAGGATTGCGTCCCAGATTAGGTTCGCAATCCTTCAACGCACGTATGCTCTCCAACTCCCTGGTGAGCTCGTCAATTCGTCGCTGCATCTGCTCCTGATCATTTCCAGGAGCGGGAGTTAGAGCCCTGGCAGGGGGGAGGAGTAGACCGATATCTGGGCCTCCTCGTTGTTACACCACGCCTGATGATTTCTTCATCATCAGTGCTACGCTCGTCAGGATCACTCTCGTATCCTCGGCTTTTGGGAACATGGCTTGAAACAGCCGGTTGTTCTGTTCCACTTTTCTCCGACGTAATCTCCAGTACCACCTTCCTGACGACAGCTTCCAGATCCTGCAAAGTGAATGTTGGTGCTATGAGACTGTCGGGAAGCACGTCACTGTCATTTGTCGAAGTTTCAGTCGCCATGCCTTTGATTGTCCTATCCTTGGTAGAAAACTCAAATGGGATTTTTAGAATCGTCCCCACAGACGGTGTCAAACTGTTATGGTCCCTTTTTAGGGGGTACCAACAGTCATCCGATTCGTCAGCCAACGAACTCGGTTTTGATTTGTTTTTTATGGGAAATACGATTAAAACTGGAAACAATAAAGAGACACGGCGATTTATAGTGGAAACCCCAGGAATTTGGGAGAAAACCACTTGACTAAAAGCGAATTACACTCCTAGCCTGTTCACTAATCAAACGATTCATACAAAGTACAACAGAGGCTTAATGAAAATGACAATGAATAAGAAAGCAATAAGAACTTCGGCAGGGTAACGGCATGTTCTTATGCGTCCAAAAGGTCTTGCTATTTCCGTTGTCGCGCTCTGTATTTATAGAGATAATGGCGTGTGTAAACCATGCTATGTAACCGCCTCTGACAAGTTTGTTAGAGGTTGTTGTCGCCCGATGTAAAACGAGGTTGGGACCGAGGCGTGGTCTGCATGATCGGGCCCGAGGCGTGGTAAACGTGTGAAGGCCTGAAGCGTGGAAAGCATGGGTTTGTAACCGCTTAGACCGAACCACGGAGCTAGTTACCAGAAAACGTTTTATTTCGCCAAGGTTATCTTCGATCCTCTCGTGGAACATTGGGCGGTTTTTCGTTAAATGTGTATATGGGCTGCACAAGTTTGCTTCCACCGTACGGATTGGCCCAATCGTTATTGGGCCTCATCCGTTACAGGGTGTCCGGTCCTAGAATTCTCATCAATATCTTTGATATAAAATCTATCATATCTATGGGTATTTTTCTGCGCATTTATAAATTCAATAATTCAAGTTGCTTTTGAAATATGACAATTGTTACGACATCCGGAAATGAAAGAGCGTTTGGAATGATTTATAAGAGATGTTTACTATAGTAATTAACTTATTCAACTTTTTTAATAAAAAAAATATTGGATTTGACGTTGAGAACAAAACAACAAGAATCATAAGTCAAACATTTGGTATAAAGTTTTAAGTTGCCTAGGGAACACGGTGTTGGAAATCTGGATCAAATCTTCACAGAAAGAAACAATATTTAGTGTTAAATATAAACATACCAAAAAAGTGATGTGATCTCCGTTATCAAATATGGTTGAGTGTCGCTTGTGCCATGTTATAATGATGCTGAACTTAAGAACAATTACGGCAACACCGATGTTCTCCAGGTTACACAAGCAGCAAGCTCCCTTACTCATAAACGATGGTTGTTGTCGATGAACTCAGAATCGACACAGAGAAGAATCTCAAAACAAAACTCAAAATGTTCTTATATCTCGTATATCCTTCTAACCTTACTATCATTATATATAAAAGAAGTAAAACACAGTCAGGTTGAAGACTCCACCCTTATCCCAACTAATTAGGAAAAGTAGGGTTAGTGAAAGAAAAAATCTTCTTATTTTTTATTATGTAATTCACATAATATATATAGAGAATTCCACCCTTATTCATAAACATTTTAAATATATATAGATAATATAAATATTATCCAACACAAGTGCATTGCTCTAAATGCAAACAATTTTGGTCGAATTTTTAGTTTTAACTTGAATTTTTTAATCAAAATCGAGTTAAAACTCAATTTATTATTTTGTGGAATTAAAATTAGAAATAGACAAATCATTATATATAGATTCCACCTTAATGTTACTATATTTTAAATTTATTTATTATCAATGAATCATCTTAGAATTTTCTAAAGTGTATGTTATATACTGGTATATTTTTCAGGATTAAAATGTTATCTGATCATGTATTATTGTTACAAAAATCAAATGCATAGGCATATATGTTGTTTTGAAGTAAGAATGGATTGGACTCATTACAAAAAAAAATAGAAAATTGAATAAGCAGCCTTTAATTTACAAATTATGTAAATGTTATGTCTTAACTTACAAAATATCAAGAATGATATCTAAAGTTATCAAAATTGTTTGTTTTTACTACTGACACGGGATCATTCGGTTTTTCGTTAAGTGCAAATGCTTTTCATTAACATGAATGACCATAAAGTTTACAAATTACGCAAATAGACACTTATAGTTTGAAAAATTATATAAAATTGACACTTGAAGTTCGATAATTTTGCAAAATAATATAAAATATCATTAGCCTATAAATGATAAACGATATTAGTAACTTAAGTTACATTATATGTATTTAATTAAAGTTAAAAGACTACGAATGCATATTTTTGCTCAAATAATATATTATATTTACAATTTCATTACTCGGAGAGTATGCTATTTACACAGTTCATTAAGTTATAGAGTCGTAGTCAATTGTCACCCTTACAAAAAATACTCTTAAATATCACTCAACTCCATCATTACAAAATTTGATGTGTCCTAAGAACCATCAAATTAAAATTTTTTAAACTATTCATATTAATCTCTAAAATATTAAAAATTGTAAACATTTCACCTCTAAATTTTATAATTCAATATTTACCCCCAAAATTTTAAAGTACCATTTCTTTTAAGAATGCTAGATTTTATATTTACTATATAACAAAAGTAAATATTTGGAATTTCACAAACACTTACACTATATTACTCGTATGGGTGTTCACTATTTTGTAAAAATCGAATACCGAATTTTTTTATCAAACCGATACCGAATTATGAAATCGGTTCGGTATTCAGTTTTTATATTTCGTCCATTTCGGTATTTGGTTTCGGTTCGGTAAAAAATTTCGGTATTCAGTAAAATACCGAATTTAACCTTTTGTTTAATTTTAAACTAATATTTTGTATTTAATTATATAATTAAATATATTATTATGATTAATTTTGTATTTAATTTGATTAAATTTCGGTATTTACCGAACCAACAAAATTCGGTTCTATACTCGTTATCTAATTTTTTGACTTATTCGATAATTGAAAATTAGTTCAGTATTTACCGAACGAACATCCGTAATTACTCCTATACCTGAAAAATACATCCATATTCACCTTATTAATAAATGTATTTAGAGTAAAATTAATTTGAACCATACCGCAAGTAAGAATAAAAAAATTTTTGGGGATGGTGAGTAACTGAGTATTCCTAAAGAAAGTGAGGGTAATTTGGGATATTGAGAATAAGAATATTGAATATTCTATTTATTTGTATATTTATATTAAGTCGTTCGTCTTTGTCCAGCTGTAAATGTGGGGTCCACGTGATTTTCGTGTTGTCGCTGTCGGTCACACAAATTTGTTTCATTTCATGACGCGTCAGTCTCATTTCGCATCTTTCCTTCAATTCTCTCAAAACTTATTTCATTAAATATTTATAAAAAAATAATATCTTATTCAAACCAACCACTTATTAATATATAAAATTATTGTACTTAATCTTAAAATACTATAAACTTGAATATTTTTAAAATTATGATAATAGTTAATATTATTTCTTAAATTTTAAAAATTGTAAATAATTTCTAATTATATAATTGAATATTTGATCTAAAGATTTATAATATTTGGCTATAATGTTTATTAATTTTTTGAACATTATATGAAAATTGGAAAAATTATACTAAAAACAATCTATAAATATACGATGATAAATATGCAATTTCTAAATTTTGGAAATTCGTTTGTACTATACTAAATTTAAGTGGTATATACCAAATTTTGAAAATGTGTTCGTAATTCGGTTTTAAAATTTTTATCATTTCGGTGCTCAGTTTCGATTTGATAAAACTTTTGATTTCGGAATGTTACTGAATACTAAATTTAACATTTTATATCATTTTTGTATTTAATTATAATTAAATGTAATATAATGGTTATGTTTTTATTTATTAATTTTGAAAAATTGGGTATTTTGGTATATCAATATTGAATCCACAAACGTCGGGTCAGTATTCAATAGCAATTTTTTTATTAATTCGGTATTTGGTTTTCGAAATTGGTTTCCATGCACCAAATGAACAGCCCCTTCTATATTTAAAACACTATGTGAACAAAATCATTAACCTAATAAATGTATTTATATTGTACTATTAGATACTAAAATTATATCAACCAAATAAATGAGTCAAATGATTCACATATCATAAGTTGTACCTTAAATGTCACATTGAATATATATATATATAAATACTTAAAACTAGACCATAGAGACAATGGGAATGTGGCACATGGACTAGTATTACTTAAGAGAATGAGGTAGTTGGCTACTTTACTGTACTAAGAAATATTAATTAACATATGATATTTTTAGCATTCCCCCATGGTAAAAAAAATTAATAATTATATAGTTTCAACAATTTTGATATTCCACACAATGCATGTTTCATTTGTTACTATTAACACTTTTTGTATCTACGCGGTTTGTTTCTAGTTATGAATTTGAGATAAATTTCAATTTATTGTTTTGTTTTTCTTAGTGTAATTTAGCTTTACTATTTCAATAATTGAATACTCATTTTGTTCTATTATATTTTCACATGATTTTTAAGATGATATTATATGATTCAATTTATCGGGATAATGACTTATAAATTCAAGAGTGTGTTATAGAAGATAACATAGACCTTTGTGCTAGACTCGGAACCTGAGAACTAGAATACGCAAACATGAAATATTGAATTTGATATCGCGTTGAAGAGTATACTTATATGGATAAAATGGCATGCTTAGTTCTTCAACGTTGTGTTATTTTGACAAATTTTGATATTCAAACTTTAATTTAATATCTTTAGTTTCATACTTTGACAATTTTGACAAAAGTAGATTGCAAAGTTTCCAAAATTTTGCGAATTCTTTCTCCATGTTACAAAATTAGTCACCGAAATTTGATGATCAATTTCGGCATACACATTATATTTTGATGACTAGATTTACCAGTTTTAGGTTTGCAAAAAATCAAAGTTCGAATACTAGTTTTACCTTAAAAAACAAAGAACTAGTTTTGACAAAATTAAGAAACTTTGGGGACCAAATTTGGTAAATCATATTGTTATAGTCCCTTTTTAGGGGGTACCAACAGTCATCGGTTCGTCAGCAAACGAACCACACGGGTTCCATTGCTTGCCTCGGGTACGGCGGCTCTTCCAGCAGATCTACCCGGACCCTTTTGACATGTGCCAATGTTCGAAACGAGCTCATGTAACATTGTCTAGCTACCTTCTGATCCCCCTTGACATAAATAACTCTATGAATGGAGGGGAATTTGAGCATCATATGACAAGTAGATGGGACCGCTTCGAACTTATCGAAGCCGGTCCGTCCGATAATGGCGTTGTAAGCCAAGTCGACTTCAACGACAATGAATTTCAAATCCTCCGATCGGCTCTTGGATGGTTCTCCAACGGTGACTGGGAATAAGATCTTCCCGCATGGAATGACACTTCTCTGGTCAAACGACCAGAGAGTTATATTAGCGATCAGGAGGTCATGAGCAGCAGCTCCCAAAATTTCAGCGACTTCGCGCTTCATTAAATTGCATGAAGGCTCGGTGTCCACTAGGATCCTGTGGACACGGCGATTCCCGATGATTCCAGTAATAGTAAGGGGATCATCGCATGGATCGATGATCCCTTCCCAATCGATCATAGTGAAAGTGATATCTTCCCCGTAAGGGGGGGACCGTTCAGCGGGATCATACTTAACCAGCGCCACAGATTCGGAGCTCTCAGCGAACTCTCCGCGCGCGGTTCTCTTTATGTCCCGTACTGATTCATTTATTCTCAGACTACCGGAGATAACATAAATATCTCCGGCTACTTCTCTAGGTGTCGCCTCATTTTGAGGAGGTTTGGCACCTGTTTCCGCAGGTGGAGGAGCGGCCTACTCCTGTCTTCCACCCTCGTTCTGCGGGGCTCTGCCGCCACGGCCCCACCATCTTCTTCTTCGGCCCTGACCACGGTTCTCACGACCGTGTTGGCCTCTTTCTTGCTCTGGCGGAGGAGACCTT
>RWGZ01001066.1:144262-206087 GCA_009725065.1 Utricularia reniformis
CCCGACATCTCACTTGCGCATCGTACTTAGATAACCAATCCATTCCTAGTATGGCATCGAATCCCATATCCCTTAACTCGATCAAATCTGCCTCTGTTCGCACTGTGTCCACTTCCACCGTGCACCCTTTGTAGATTCTATTCGCCTCCATGGCTTTGGATCCCGGTGTTTTTACTTTGATTCTAGCGTTACTCCCCGTTATCCCAAACCGTTTTGCTAACTTCTCCGACACAAACGAATGTGTCGCCCCACAGTCAAATAATACGAAAGCTGTAAAGCCGTTAATAAGTAGTGTACCTGCGACGACGTCCTCAGCCTCCGAGGCCTGTTCCTTGTTCACAGCAAACACTCGAGCATTTCCAGTAACCCTTTCCCTTGCCCTGTTTTCGGTTACCCCGGTTTCGATCCTCCTCCTCTTTGGGCAGTCTTTGGCAAAATGTCCTTCCTGGCCACACTTGAAACAACTGTTAGTTCCTGCGCGACATTCTCCAAAATGGTTCTTTCCGCATTTGGTGCACGCAGGCCTGATCGGTAGTCCTGGTGTCGGTCCGAAACCCTCTGCAGTGATCTTTCCTTTCCACTCTCCTCGTCCTTGAACTTCGTTCCTTGTAGAGTTTCTAGTGCGTTCCTTATCCATTCTCCGTAACCCTCCATCAACTCGGACTGCCGCCGCCACCAAACTAGAAAATTCCTCATCGTCACGGCCATAGATAGTCAATTTCACTTTCTCATTCAGCCCTTCCGTGAAGCGGTGCATTTTTTCTTGTTCACTCCCCATGATCTCGGGGGCATACCTTCCTAGCTCAATGAATTCCTGCATGTATTCCATAACGGGGCGGTTTCCTTGAGTCAATCTGTCAAATTCAGCCCTCTTATCTTTCTTAAGTCCTTTCGGCAAGTAGTAATCCAAGAACGCATTCTTAAACTTTGTCCAAGAGATAGGCCCATCCTTCAGTAATGCGGCCGACACACTCCCCCACCATCGGTCGGTACTACCATCGAACCATAGTGGGGCTAATCCTGCCCTAAGCTCCTCTGGGGCTTCCCCTGAGACTTTCCTGGCTGAACGTGAGAGGCGTCAATGAATCCGCAACCGGGGTCTCTGTCGCCGGTGCCTGTTCTGATGCGTTGCTATCCTCTTCTCGGTTTCCATGCGCTCTCGTTCTAGGCGCCATTCCTACAATAAACATTCGTTATATCTTATGCCTATCCATGTCATCCGTTACATTCTATGCCCATCCCTTCCTATGGTCGGTTGTCCTCCTACGAGTTTCCTAGACTCTTCTACGTAGGATCGCACCGTTACAGGTTTAGTAACGATGTTACGCTCTGATACCATTTGTAACGCCCTCAATATGGGCCTAGTTGTTTTGTTAAAATACGATAATTAAAACGGAAATATTCGAATGCAAATTTAAAACATAGTTTGAAACATGAAAATACGACAGCATAATTTAGAGTATTCTCCAAAGGACCGGACTCTATCACCGGACAACCGACGACCTTCTTCCCATTCCCCTCTCATTCCTCGTCCGCGTCACCTACAAAATCTGTAAAGCGGTCACAATTTATTAAAGGAAACTTCACACACGCTACACGTTATCTTTTCGTTTCTTAATTAAACCGTACACGCACACGTGAATCATTCNGGGGCATACCTTCCTAGCTCAATGAATTCCTGCATGTATTCCATAACGGGGCGGTTTCCTTGAGTCAATCTGTCAAATTCAGCCCTCTTATCTTTCTTAAGTCCTTTCGGCACGTAGTAATCCAAGAACGCATTCTTAAACTTTGTCCAAGAGATAGGCCCATCCTTCAGTAATGCGGCCGACACACTCCCCCACCATCGGTCGGTACTACCATCGAACCATAGTGGGGCTAATCCTGCCCTAAGCTCCTCTGAGGCTTCGATCAGTTCGAACATCTCTTCCAGGCGGATAATCCACGCTTCCGCATCTCTCATCTTATCTCCCGTGAAGCTGTTCATCCCAGCCTTCTTCAATGCCTCGTTGTAGTACATCCTACCCTTTTCGGGCCTTGCCCCTGGTACCATTTGCACGGAGTTTCCCCTCTCCGCCTGTCCCTGTCTTATTGCGCTAACTAGGGAACTTGCCATGGTCTGGAATAGATCCCTTAGACTTTCCTGGCTAAACGTGAGAGGCGTCGATGAATCCGCAACCGGGGTCTCTGTCGCCGGTGCCTATTCTGATGCGTTGCTATCCTCTTCTCGGTTTCCATGCGCTCTCTTTCTAGGCGCCATTCCTACATTAAACTTTCGTTATATCTTACGCCTATCCATGTCATCCGTTACATTCTATGCCCATCTATTCCTATGGTCGATTGTCCTCCTACGAGTTTCCTAGACTCTTCTACGTAGGATCGCACCGTTACCGGTTTAGTAACGATGTTACGCTCTGATACCATTTGTAACGCCCTCAATTTGGGGCCTAGTTGTTTTGTTAAAATATAATAATTAAAACGGAAATATTCGAATGCAAATTTAAAACATAGTTCGAAACATTAAAGTACGACAGCATAATTTAGAGTATTCTCCAAAGGACCGGACTCTATCACCGGACAACCGACGACCTTCTTCCCATTCCCCTCTCATACCTCGTCCGCGTCACCTAAAAAATCTGTCAAGCGGTCATAATTTATTAAAGGAAACTTCACACACGCTACACATTATCTTTTCGTTTCTTAATTAAGACGTACACGCACACGTGAATCATTCCACCTAACCGTTTTTCTTATTTCCCTCTTCTTTTACCCTTATCATTTCCATAATTCATTAACTTTACTGTTGCCGAGATTAACATGCTTGGTGCATGTAACGACCCTAATTTGGGCCTAGTTGTTTTGTTAAAACATGATAATTAAAACGGAAATATTTAGAAGCAAATTTAAAACATAGTTCAAAACATTAAAGTACGACAGCATAATTTAGAGTATTCTCCAAAGGACCGGACTCTATCACCGGACAACCGACGACCTTCTTCCCATTCCCCTCTCATTCCTCGTCCGCGTCACCTACAAAATCTGTAAAGCGGTCACAATTTATTAAAGGAAACTTCACACACGCTACACGTTATCTTTTCGTTTCTTAATTAAACCGTACAAGCACACGTGAATCATTCCACTTAACCGTTTTTCTTATTTCCCTCTTCTTTTACCCTTATCATTTCCATCATTCATTAACATTACTGTTGCCGAGATTAACATTCTCGGTGCATGTCCCGCCCAAACCAACCGTTAGCTGTTGGATGACTCGACGGGCCATATGCTTCCCTTCCCCGAGTGGGTACTTAGGCGCTACCCCTTTTTCCACCCGGATCCGTTCTGCCCTCTTCGTACGTATCTTTTCCTCTTTGGAACTTACCGTTCCCTTCATCAGGCATGCCCTTCCTTTGGTGAATCGTGTACTAGGCACGATGCCTGGTTCGGTCGGACGGTCCATCCTTCTTTACCCCGAGTCTTATTATCATTTATCTCGTTCATTCGTATCCTTACTTCCTTTTTTAATAACCCAATCTCGTTCCCTAAGTCTGAACCTTCCCTTACTATATTGCGTTCACTCCACTTACCGTTTACTTTCGCTTGCTATAGTCTTTCCGCGCTTTCATGCATTTCGTAATAGGTTTCGGTTACTCGAATTTTGACGTTATTATCCTATTGTTAACTATGTGGTTACCGTAGACCTTACGTGTTCCTTTCATCCCAAGATCCGACGTCGCGACGAAAACACTTAAACTTAGTATTTCCACGATAATTTACTTCTTTCCTCAAAATTCGTGATAATTCTATGCTGAAACTCCAAATCCGCGATAATTTTACTCTTGGAACCAAATTCCGCGACAATTCTCTTCATCAAGGAAATCCGCGATAATTCTCTTCATCATCAAATCCGCTATAATACTGCACTGATCACAATTTCCGCGATAATTTACACATGTTCAACTTCCGCGACAATTCACTCTTCAACGAAAATCTGCGACAATATGTTCATCCAAAAATCAACGATAAAAATGCATGCATGGAAAATCCGCGATAATTTCCTTCTTTGCGGGAATTTTCGAATTTTCGGGTCTTAATGATGATTAACTCGTTTTTAGGCCTCATCACCCCTATTTATAGACATCCTAACTTTTCTAATTCACACTTTGACCCCTCCTTCCTTTGCTTTTGACACCTCTTTTATCTTTTTCTTTACTTTTCTATTTTTCGTTCCCTTTTACGTTCTTTCGTTCCGGTATCTCTCGTCTAGACTTTACCGCTACATTCCCTACTATTTTTATCGTCTTACCTTTTTCTCGGCTATTACAGGGGCGGTCCTACATTTGGAGCAAATTGCTCAGAGAATGACAAAATAAATCCGCCATACGACTGTATGGATCTGGCGGGCAAATTCTTGAACCACGTTCGGGCGTCGCGTTGTAATCCTGCCGCGAAGATGCGGCACTTTCGTGAATCCGAGGCCCAAACTGTTCCCATGCGCAATTCGAAATCGGCAACGTGATCGATTGGATCACCATCACCACGAAATGTCGGCAACCCCTCGGGGTTGCGATAATGCCGATCTGGTACTGCTGCCCAGATCTCTTCAAAAAAGGGGAGCATCAAATCTCCCAAGGCGGCCGATACGCCTTCAGATTGATGAGATGATACCTGGACCGCATGCAAATTATTCCACCAGTCATCATCCTTACTTCTCCTGATAGGGGCCTCCATGGTCCTGTTAAATAAACCAGGATTGCGTCCCAGATTATCTTCGCATTCCCTCAGCGCACGCATGCTCTCCAAATCCCTGGTGAGCTCATCAATTCGTCATTGCATCTGCTCCTGATCATTTCCAGGAGCGGGAGTTAGAGCTCTGGCTAGGGGAGGAGGTGTAGACCGATATCTACGCCTCCTCATTGTCACGCCACGCGTGATGATTTCTTCTTCATCAGTGTTGCGCTCGTCAGGATAACTCTCGTATCCTCTGCTTTTGGGAACAGGGCTTGATACAGTCGGTGGTTTGTTCCTCTTTTCTTCGACGTAATTTAGAGTACCACCTTCCTGACGACAACTTCCAGATCCTGTAAAGTGAATGTTGGTGCTGGGAGACTGTCGGGAAGCACGTCACTATCATTTGTCGGAGTTCCAGTCGCCATGCCTTTGATTATCCTATCCCTGGTAGAAAACTCAAATGGAATTAGAGAATCGTCCCCACGGACGGCGCTAAACTGTTATGGTCCCTTTTTAGGATTACCAACAGTCGTCCGGTTCGTTTAACAAGCGAACTTGGTTCTGATTTGTTTTTAGATGTGGAAGACGATTTAAAGTGGGAAATAAGTAAATGCACAGCGATATATAGTGGAAACCCCGGGAATTGGGGTGAAACCACTTGACTAAGAGCAGATTATGCTCTTAGCCTATTCACTAATCGAATAATTCATAATCAATACAGCAGAGGCTAAATGAAAATGAAAAGGAAAAGAAAGCAGTAAGAACTCCAGCAGGGTAACGGCATGTTCTTACGCGTCCAAAGGGTCCTGCTATTTCCGTCGTCTTGCCCTGTATTTATAGAGTTTATAGCGTGTGTAAATCACGCTCTGTAAGCGCCTCTGACAGGTTTGTTAGAGGTTGTTATCGTGGGATGTAAAACGAGGTTGGGACCGAGGCGTAGTCTGCGTGATCGGGCCCGAAGCATGGTAAACGTGGGAAGGCCCGAAGCGTGGAAAACGTGAGTTTGTGACCGTTCTGTAACCCTTCGGAAAGAACCTAGGAGCCAACTCGCAGAAAACGCTTTATTCCGTTAAGGTTATCTTCGGTCCTCTCGTTGAACATCGGGCCTCTCTTCCTTAAGTGTGCAAATGGGCTGTAGGAATTCGTTTTCACTTTTTGAATCGGCCTGACGGTTGCTGGGCCTTTCCCATCACAAGGTACCCGATCCTAAAGTTCTCATCAAACAACATAAATTCAAGTTTAATAGAAATCAAAATCATCACACCTAGAACTTGTGGATTAATGTGAAAAATGATCCAAATCATATTTATACAAATTACATTGTAAATTTCGTAAAACCAAGTGAATTCGATCTAAATTAAGGCTAACATCACGAATAGTTGTTGTATATACAAAAAAAGTTAGTTCGAAAACGAAATGATCCTGTAAGTTTTAACAACATGACTTCATGCCATAAACATTTAAACTTTAGTTGAACCACATAAATCATGGTATAACCAAGTTATTTTTTGTTCTAACAACATGTAATCATGTTTTAACAACATAAATTCATGTATAATTGAAATCAAAATCATCACACCTAGAACATGTGTAACTATGTGAAAAATGAGACAAATCATATTCATAAAAATCTCATTGTAAATTAGGTAAAACCAAGTGTATTCAAACTAAATAAAGACTAACATCACGTATACATGTTGTATATACAAAAAAAAGTACGTTCGAAAACGGAACAATCATGCAAGTCATAATAAAAACATGACTTAATGCGATAAACATTTAAACTATAGTTTAATCATATAAATCATTGTATAACCAAGTTATTTTTTGTTCTAGCAACATGTAATCATGTTTTAACAACATCAATTCAATCTTAATTGAAATAAAAATCATCAAAGCTTGAACATGTGGAAGTATTTGAAAAATGTGTCAAATCATATTCGTACAAATCATATTGTCATTTTGGTAAAAACAAATGTATTAAATCTAATAAAAGGCTAACAACATGAATAGTTGTTGAATTTACAAAAAATGGAAATTCAAAAACGGAACAATCATGTAAGTTATAACAACATGACTTCATGACATAAACATTTAAACTATAATTTAGTCACATAAATCAGGGTATAACCAAGTTATTCTTTGTTCAAACAACGTGTAATCATGATTTATCAACATAAATTCATGTATAATTGAAAAAAAATCATCACAACTAGAACTTGTGGAACTATTTGATAAATGAGCCAAATCATATTCATACAAATTACATTGTAAATTTGGTAAAACCAAGTGTATTCAAACTAAATTAAGGCTAACATTACGAATACTTGTTTTATATACAAAAAATTTAAGTTCGAAAACCGAACGATCGTACAAGTCATAAGAACATGACTTCATGCCATAAACATTTAAACTATAGTTTAATCACATAAATCATGGTCTAACCAAGTTATTCTTTGTTCTAACAACATGTAATCATGTTTAAACAACATAAATTCAAGTTTAATTGAAATCAAAATCATCATACCTAGAACATGTGGAAATAATTGAAAAATGAGCCAAATCATATTTGTACAAATCACATAGTAAATTTGGTAAAACCAAGTGTATTCAATCTAAATAAAGGCTAACAACATGAATACTTGTTGTATATACAAAAAAACAAGTTCGAAAACGGAACAATCATGCAAGTAATAACAACATGACTTCATGCCATGAACATTTAAACTATACTTTAATCACATAAATGATGGTATAACCACATTATCTTTGTTCTAACAACATGTAAGAATGCTTTAACAACATCAATTCATGTAAATTGAAATCAAAATCATCACACCTAAAACATGTGGAACTATGTGAAAATGATCCAAATCATATTTATACAAATTACATTGTAAATTTTATAAAACCAAGTGTATTTAAACTAAATTAAGGCTAACATCATGAATACTTGTTATAAATAGAAAAAAGTAAGTTCGAAAACGGAAAAATCATGCAAGTCATAACAACATGACATCATGCCAAAAACATTTCAACATTAGTTTTATCACAAAAATCATGGTATAACCAACTTATTCTTTTTTCTAACAACATGTAATCATGTTTTAACAACATAAATTCATGATTAATTGAAATCAAAATCATCACAACTAGAACATGTTTAACTATGTGAAAAATTATCCAAATAATATTCATACAAATTACATTGTAAATATGGTAAAACCTCGTATATTCAAACTAAATTAAGGCTAACATCAAGAATACTGGTTGTATATACAAATAAAGTAAGTTCGAAAATGGAATTATCTTGCAAGTAATAACAACATGACTTTATGCCATATACATTTCAACTTTAGTTGAATCACATAAATCATGGTATAACCAAGTTATTCTTTGTTCTAACAACATGTAATCGTGTTTTAACAACATAAATTCAATTTTAATTGAAATCAAAATCATCACACCTAGAACATGTGGAAGTATTTGAAAAATGAGACAAATCATATTCGTATAAATCACATTGTAAATTTGGTAAAAAAAATGTATTCAATCTAAATAAAGGCTATCAACAAGAATACTTGTTGTATATACAAAAAACCAAGTTCGAAAACGGAACAATCATGCAAGTAATAACAACATGATTTCATGCCATAAACATTTAAACTATAGTTTAATAACACAAATCATGGTATAACCGAGTTATTCTTTGTTCCAAATACATGGAATTATGTTTTGACAACATCAATTCAAGTTTAATTGAAATCAAAAGCATCACACCAGGAACATGAGAAACTATGTGAAATATGAGCCAAATCATATTCATACATATTACATTTTAAATTTGGATATACCAAGTCTATTCAAACTAAAATAAGGCTAACATCACGAATACTTGTTGTATAACAAAAAAATTAAGTTCGAAAATGGAATTATCATGCAAGTAATAACAATATGATTTCATGCCATAAACATTTAAATTATAGTTTAATCACAAAAATCATGGTATAAGCAGTTATTCTTTGTTCTAACAACATGTAATCAAGTTTTAACAACATAAATTCAAGTTTAATTGAAATCAAAATCATCACACAAAGAACATGTGGAACTATGTGAAAAATGGGCCAAATCATACTCATACAATTCATATTGTAAATTTGATAAAACCAAGTGTATTCAAACTAAATAAAGGATAACATCACGAATACTTGTTGTATATGGAAAAAAAATAAGTTAAAAAATGGAACAATCATGCAAGTCATAACAACATGACTTCATGCCAAAAACATTTAAACTATAGTTTAATCAAAAAAATAATTGTATACCCAAGTTATTCTTTGTTCTAACAACATGTAATCATGTTATAACAATAGAAATTCAAGTTTAATTGAAATCAAAATCATTACACATAGAACATGTAGAACTATGTAAAAAAGATTCAAATCATATTTATACAAATTTCATTGTAAATTTGGTAAAACCAAGTGTATTCAAACTAAATAAAGGTTATCATCACGAATAAGTGTTCTAAATACAAATAAAGTAAGTTCGAAAACGGAATAATAATGCAAGTCATAACAACATGACTTCATGCCATAAACATTTAAAGTATAGTTTAATCACATAAATCACGGTATAACCACATTTTTCTTTGTTCTTATAACATGTAATCATGTTTTAACAACATCAATTCATGTTTAATTGAAATCAAAAGCATCACACCTAGAACATGTGGAACTATGTGAAAAATGATCCAAATCATATTTATACATATTACATTGTAAATTTTCTAAAACCAAGTGTATTCAAACTAAATAAAGGCTAACATCACGAATACTTGTTGTATATAGTAAAAAAGTAAGTTCGAAAATGGAAAAATCACGCAAGTCATAAAACCAAGACATCATGCCAAAAAAATTTAAACTATAGTTTAATCACATAAATCTTTGTATAACCAATTTATTCTTTCTTCTAACAACATGTAATCATGTTTTAAAAACATAAATTAATGATTAATTAAAAACAAAATCATCACAACTTGAACATGTTTAACTATGTGCAAAATGATCCAAATTATATTCATACAAATTACATTTATAAATTTGGTAATACCAAGTGTATTCAATCTAAATAATGGCTAACATTAAGAATACTTGTTGTATATACAAATAAAGTAAGTTCGAAAGTGCAATGATTTTGCAAGTAATAACAACATGACTTCATGCCATATACATTTAATCTATAGTTGAATCGTATAAATCATGGTATAACCAAGATATTCTTTGTTCTAACCACATGTAATCATGTTTTAACAACATAAATTCAAATTTAATTGAAATCAAAATAATCACATCAAGAACATGTGGAACAATGTGAAAAATGATCCAAATCATATTCATACTTATCACATTGTAAATTTGATAAAACCAAGTGTATTCAAACTAAATAAAGGCAAACATCACGAATACTTGTTGTATATAGAAAAAAAGTAAGTTCGAAAACGGAACAATCATGCCAGTCGTAACAACATGACTACATGCCAAAAACATTTATACTATAGTTTAATCAAAAAAATCATGGTCTAACCAAGATTTTCTTTCTTCTGACAACCTGTAATCATGTTTTAACAACATAAATTCAAATTTAATTGAAATCAAAATCATCAGAAATAGGACATGTGGATTAATGTATAAAATGATCCAAATCATATTTATACAAATTACATTGTAAATTTGGTAAACCAAGTGAATTCAAACTAAATTAAAGCTAACATCACGAATAGTTGTTGTATATACAAAAAAGTACGTTCGAAAACGGAATGATCCTGCAAGTCTTAACAACATGACTTCATGCCATAAACATTTAAACTTTAGTTGAATCACATAAATCATAGAATAGCCAAGTTATTCATTGTTCTAACAACATGTAATCATGTTTTAACAACATAAATTCAAGTTTAATTGAAATCAAAATCATCACACAAAGAACATGTGGAACTATGTGAAAAATGAGCCAAGTCATATTCATACAAATCACATTGTAAATTTGATAAAACCAAGTGTATTCAAACTAAATAAAGACTAACATCACGAATACTTGTTATATATACAAAAAAGTAAGTTCGAAAATAGAATGATCATACAAGTCTTAACAACATGACTTCATGCCATAAACATTTAAACTATAGTTGAATCACATAAATCATGGTATAACCAAGTTATTCTTTGTTCTAACAACATGAAATCATGTTTTAACAGCATAAATTCAAGTTTAATTGAAATCAAAATTATCACACCTAGAACCTGTGGAACTATGTGAAAAATTAGCCAAACCATATTCATACAAATTACATTTTAAATTGGGTAAAAGCAACTGTATTTAAAAACATAAATTCAAGTTTAATTGAAATCAAAATCATCAAACCAAGAATATGTGGAACTATGTGAAAAATGTGTCAAATCATATTCATACAAATAACATTGCAAATATGAGAAAACCAAGTGTATTCAAATTAACTAAAACTAACATCACAAATATTTGTTATATATTCAAGAAAAGTAAGTTCGAAAATGGAATTATCATTCAGCTTATAACAACATGACTTCAAGCAATAAACGTTTAAACTATAGTTGAATCACAAAAATAATGGTATAACCAAGTTATTCTTTGTTCTAACATGTATTCATGTTTTAACAACATCAATTCAAGTTTAATTGAAATTAAAATCATCATACCTAGAACATGTGGAACTATGTGAAAAATGAGATAAATCATATTCATACAAATTACATTGTAAATTTGGTAAAACCAAGTGTATTCAAACTAAATGAAGGATAACATAACGAATAATTGTTGTATATACAAAATAAGTATGTTCGAAAACGGAATGATAATGCAAGTCATTACAACATGACTTCATGTCATAATCATTTAAACTATATTTTAATCACATAAATCATGGTATAACCAAGTTATTCTTTGTTCTAACAACATGTATTCATCTTTTAACAACATAAATTTAAGTTTAATTGAAATCAAAATCATCACACCTAAAACATGTGGAACTATTTTAAAAATGAACCAAATTATATGCATACAAATCACATTGTAAATTTTGCAAAACCAAATGAACTCAAAATAAATACATGCTAACATCACAAATAATTGTTGTATATACAAAATAAGTATGTTCGAAAATGAAATGATCATGCAAGTCATAGCAACATGAGTTCATATCATAATAATTTAAAATATAGTTTAATAACATAAATCATGGTGCAACCAATTTATTCTTTCTTCTAACAACATGTATTCATGTTTTAACAACATAAATTCAAGGTTAATTGAAATAAAATCATCACACCTAAAACATGTGGAACTATTGTTAAAATTAGTCAAATCATATTCATACAAATCACATTGTTAATTTGGTAAAACCAAGTGTATTCAAACAAAATAAAGGCTAACATCACGAATACTTGTTGTATATACAAAAAAAAGTAAGTTCAAAAACGGTACAAACATGCAAGTTATAACAACATGACTTCATGCCATAAACATTTTTACAATAGTTTAATTACATAAATCATGGTATAACCAAGTTATTCTTTGTTCTAACAACTTGTAATCATGTTTTAACAACATAAATTCAAGTTTAATTGAAATAAAAATCATCACACTTAGAACATGTGGAACTATGTGATAAATGAACCATATCATATTCATACAAATCACAATGTAAATTTGGTAAAACCAAGTGTATTCAAACTAAATAAAGGCTAACATTACGAATACTTGCTATATATACAAAAAATGTAAGTTCGAAAACGGAACAAACATGCAAGTCATAACAACATGACTTATGCCATAAAAATTCAAACTATAGTTTAATCACATAAATTATGGTATAACCAAGTTTTTTTTAACAACATGTATTCATGTTTTAACAACATAAATTCACGTTTAATTGAAATCAAAATCAACACATTTAGAACATGTCCAACTATGTGAGAAATGAGCCAAATCATATTCATACAAATCACATTGTAAATTTGGTAAAACCAGTGTATTCAAACTAAATAAAAGCTGACATCAAGAATACTTGTTGTATATACAAAAAAGTATGTTCGAAAACGAAATAATCATGAAAGTCATAAGAACATGAGTTCATGTCATAAGCATTTAAACTATAGTTTAATCACATAAATCATGGTATAACCAAGTTATTCTTTGTTCTAACAACATCAATTCAAGTTTAATTGAAATCAAAATCATCACACTTATAACATTTGGAACTATGTGAATAATGAGCCAATCATATTCATAAAAATTACATTGTAAATTTGGTAAAACCAAGTGTATTCAAACTAAATATAGGCTAACATCACGAATAATTATTGTATATACAAAATAAGTATGTTCGAAAAAAGAATGCTCATGCAAGTCATAATGACTTCATGTCATAAGCATTTAAACTATAGTTTAATCACATAAATCTTGATATAACCTATTTATTCATTGTTTTAACAACATATATTCATGTTTTAACAACAGAAATTCAAGTTCAATTGAAATCAAAAAATAATCACACCTAGAACATGTGAAACTATTTGAAAAATGCGCCAAATCATATTCATGCGAATCACATTAAAAATTTGGAAAAACCAAGTGTATTCATATTAAATAAAGGCTAACATCACGAATACTCGTTGTATGTAAACGAAAAGTAAGTTTGAAAATGGAATGATCATGCAAGTCATAACAACATGACTTCTTGCAATAAGCATTTAAACTATACTTTAAAAACATAAATCATGGTATAACCAAGTTATTCTTTGTTCTAACAACATGCATTCATGTTTTAACTACATCAGTTCATGTTTAATCGAAATCAAAATCATGACACCAAGAACATGTGGAAATTTGTGAAAATTGAGCAAAATCATATTCATGCAAATCATAATGGAAATTTTTAAATCCAAGTGTATTCGAACTAAATAAATGCTAATATCTCGAATACTAGTCGTATATACAAAATATGTGTGTTCAAAAACGGAATGATCATGCAAGTCATAACAACATGAATTCAAGTCATAATCATTTAAACGATACTTTAATCACATAAATCATGGTATAACCAAGTTATTCATTGTTCAACCAACATGTATTCATGTTTTAACTACATTAATTCATGTTTATTCGAAATCAAAATAATCACACCTAGAATATGTGGAACTATGTGAAAAATGCACAAAATCATATTCATACAAATCAAATTATAAATTTGGTAAATCCAAGTGTATTCAAACTAAATAAAGGGTAATATCACGAATAATTGATGTATATACAAAATAAGTGTTTTCAAAAACAGAATTATTAAGCAAGTCATAACAATATGAATTCATGTCATAAGCATTTAAACTATAGTTTAATCACATAAATCATGGTATAACCAAGTTATTCTTTGTTTAAAAAACATGTATTCATGTTTTAACAACATGTATTCAAGTGTAATCGAAATCAAAATCATAACACTTAGAACATGTGGAACTATGTGAAAAATGGTCTAAATCATAAGCATACGAATCACATTGTAAATTTAGCAAATCCAAGTGTATTCGAACTAAAGAAAGGCTAACATAACGAATACATGTAGTATTTATTAAATAAGTGAATACGAAAATGGAATTATAATACAAATCATAACAATATGAATTCATGTCATAAAAATTTAAACTCTAATTTAATCACATAAATCATGGTATAACCAAGTTATTATTTTTTTCGAACTACATGTATTCATGTTTTAACAACATCAATTAATGTTTCATCAAAATCAAAATTATCACACCTGGAACATGTGGAACTAAGTGAAAATTAATTCAGATCATATGCATACAAATCACATTGTAAGTTTGGTAAATCCAAGTGTATTGGAAGTAAATAAAGGCTAACATCACGAATACTTGTTGTATATAGAAATAAGTCTGTTCGAAAACGGAATTATCGTGCAAGTTATAACAACATGAATTAATGTCATAAGTATTTAAACTATAGTTTAATCACATAAATCATGGAATAACCAAGTTATTCTTTGTTCTAACAACATGAATTCATTCTTTAACAACATCAATTCCAGTTTCATCAAAATCATCACACTTAGTACATGTGGAAATATGTGAATAGTTAGCCAAATCATATTCATACAAATCACATTGTAAATTTATCAAATCCATGTATATTCAAACTAAATAAAATCTAACATTACAAATACTTGTTGTATATACAAAATAAGCGTGTTCGAAAATGAAATTATCATGCATGTCATAACAACATTAATTCATGTCATAAGCATTAAACTCTAGTTTAATCACATAAATCATGGTATAACCAAGTTATTCTTTGTTTTAACAAAATATATTCATATTTTAACAACATCAATTCAAGTTTAATCCAAATCAAAATCATCACACCTAGAATATGTGGAACTATGTAAAACTTAGCCAAATCATATTCATAAAAATCACAGTATAAATTTGGTAAATCCAAGTGTATTCGAACTAATTAAAGGCTAACATCACTAATACTTTTTGTATATAAAAATTAAGTGTGTTCGAAAATGAAATTATCATGCAAGTCATAACAACATTAATTCATGTCATAAGCATTAAACTCTAATTTATTCACAAAAATCATGGTATAACCAAGTTATTCGTTATTTCAACAACATGTATTCATATTTTAACAACATCAATTCATGTTTAATCCAAATCAAAATCATCACACCTAAAACATGTGGAACTATGTAGAAATAAACCAAATCATATTCATACAAATCAAATTGTAAATTTGGTAAAACCAAGTGTATACAAACTAAATAAAGGCTAACATAACGAATACTTGTTGTATATACAAAATAAGTAAGTTCGAAAGTGCAGTTACTAAAACAAAATAAACGCTAACATCATGAATACTTGTCGTATATACAAAATACGCATGTTCGATACCTGTAAATACTATGCTAGACAAAAAAATATGAATTCATGTCATTGCATTTAAATCATGATATAATCAAATGAATCATGATATAACCAAGTAATTATTTTTTCTAACAACATGTAATCATGTTGTAACAACATCAATTTAAGTTTTTATCAAAATCAAATTCATCACACCTGGAAAATGTGGAACTATGTGAAAAATGAGCCCAATTATATCCATAAAAATCATATTGTAAATTCAGTAAATCCAACTATATTCAAAGTCAATATAGGCAAACCTCACGTATAAAAGTTGTATATACAAAATAAGTAAGTTCAAAAACGGAATTATCATGCAAGTCATAACAAAATGAATTCATGTCAAATGCATTTAAATCATGATTGAATCACATGAATCATGGTATAACCAAGTTATTCTTTGTTCTAAGAACAAGTAATCATGTTGTAATACCATCAATTCATGTTTTAATCGACATCAAACTTATCACACATTAAATATGTTGAATTCAGTTAAAAATGAGCCAAATAATATTTTAAATTCGTTAAATTCAAACGTATTCAAATCAAATAAAGATTAACCTCACGAATACATGTTGTATTTTCAAAATAAGTATGTTTGAAAACATAATTGTAATGCAAGTCATAACAATAGTAATTCATGTCTTGGGAATTTAAATCATGATTTAATCACATGAATCATGGTATAACAAAGTTATTCTTTGTTCTAACAACATTAATTCATGTTTTAACAACATCAATTCATGTTTTAATCGAAATCAAACTCATCACGCCTTGAACATGTGCAACAATGTGAAAAATGATCCAAATCATATCCATATAAATTACATTGTAATATTGGTAAATCCAATTGTATTCAAACTAAATAAAGGCTAACATCACGAAGACTTGTTGTATATACAAAATAAGTATGTTCGAAAATGCAATTATCATGCATGTCATAACAATATGATTTAATGTCTTAAGCATTTAAATCATGATTTAATCACCTGAATTATGGTATAACCTTGTAATTATTTGTTTTAAAAACATGTAATCATGTTGTAACAACATCAATTCAAGTTTTAATCGAACTCAAACTCTTCACACCTTGAATATGTGGAAATATGTGAAAAATGAGCCAAATCATATCCAAACAAATCATATTGTAAATTTGGTAAATGCAAGTGTATTCAAACTAAATAAAGGCAAACCTCGCTTATACATGTTTTATATACAAAAGAAGTATGTTCGAAAATGGAATTATCATGCAAGTTATAACAATATGAATTCATTTCATAATCATTTAAATCATGATTTAATCACATAAATTATGGTATAACCAAGTTCTTCTTTTTTTCTAACAACATGTATTCTTATTTTGACAACATGTATTCAAGTATAATCGAAATCAAAATCAAAATCATCACATCTATAAAATGTGGAACTTTGTGATAAATGAGCCAAATCATATCCATAAAAATCACATTGTAAATTTAGTAAATCCATGTGTATTCATTCAAGCTAAATAAAGGTTAACATCACGAATATTTATTGTATATACAAAATAAGCATGTTCGAAAACGGAATTATTATGCAAGTCATAACAATATGAATTCATGTCATTACATTTAAATCATTATATAATGAAATGAATCATAAGTAATTCTTTATTCTAACAACATGTAATCATGTTGTAACAACATCAATTCAAGTTTTAATCGAAATCAAACTCATCACACCTTGAACATGTTGTCGAAGCGGTATGAAGGTAGCTAGTACCAAGAAAGTTGTTTATATAGTGAGATTCTATTCAGAAAGAACAAATTTATTAATATTGTGCATTTTTGTTATGGAAGGATAATGAGAATGATATAAAGATGGAACTTATGGTGTTAAGTTAGTTTTAATGAATGAAAAGGAACTACTATAAAGAAGCGGAAATTCTCCCCTTAAAAGGAAAAGACAATTGGTAAAGATATGGAATGTTTGTTCTAAGTAGTATTCGTCGAGATGGTGAAATACACATAATTGGTCACGAATCTTTTGGTGATCCCAAAGTTGAACAATAGCTAGAGAATCTGCATTGATTTTATTAATTTGAGTTAGCCATGGTCGGAGAATGCATATCTATTGACATTGACATATTGGTTAATTCGATAGGTTTAAAGTTTCTCATTATGCCTTTTGGTTTGAAGAAAGTTTCTCACTATGTACCAAAAATCGATGAAATCAATATTTAAAGATGTGATCAGAAGAATGTGTGGAAGTCAATAGTGATTGCATACAGATAAAGACCGCTATGGAAGTAATCATGTCCAATATATGAGTGCATTTTATGTGAAAGCAGAAAATTTATATGGTCATATGATGTTTGAGGAACAAAAGTTTATAAGCTATTAATCAACGAAAATTTGATATTCTTTCTTGCATTGCGAAAAGGTAAAATTTTCAGAATTGAATGAATAGAGTTAATTGGTTTTTGAATGTTGGCAGCATTATAGGAGTTAAGATTTGTTTTTATCTCCACTTTCCCCTCGAAAACACTTGGGATTTATATCTTGCGCATTCAAAGAAGCCATTAGAGTTGCCTAAGTTGGGTGCAATGACGAGAAACATTGGCCAATAATCGTGTTAGTAGAAAAAATCAAAGGGTCCAATTTCGATGAAACCACCTATGTCATATTCAGAGAGAAGAGTTACGATATTATAAAAGTGAGTATCATGAAAGTGATTGTTTATGCAAACCATATATTGACAACAAGAGACTGAGTGATTATTTTTCTTTCAAAGAAAAGTAGAAGAAAATAGTTATGTAATGTTGTCACATTTACACTATTCTCTCTTGTTTGGATGACAGGGGAACCAAAGACCTATGCTATTTAACCCAGTAGTGACCAAAATTTTTCTAGATGAATAAACGAGTATGTATAGTACGTTGTTATGTGCGGAATTTCTTATGCTCAAATTAGAGGTTGTAGACCTCTATGATACTCGCCAACCTAATTCCGTTAACACTGGACTTGCGAGTAAAAACGTTTGGTTCATATGGAAGAACATGATCTTGTCACGTACGTTTTGAAATGATAGGAGGATGATATGATAGTGATTCGTTCAACCAGTAATCACGAGGGGATAAATAAAAGGAATCTAGAGTTTATTCCACTTGGGGGAACGAGAGCTTATTGAAGGGAATGAAACACGTTGTTATTAGAATTCTTCCCACATATTATCAAAAAGTCATGCCTTTCTTTTCAAGGAATTCATTAATCTATTGTCCTTGATACTGTTAACCAACTTATCCCAAAGTCTGCAGATAAAAGATTATTTTTCTTCGGATCGCTAAACAATGATATTTAATGAAATGAGGCATTCTATGCCTATGTGAGGTATTCAGAATAATGTACTTCAAGATTGATATATGTGAAGTGTATTGCGAGACAAGAGAATACTCGTGCGAATGAACCTATTGTCTAACGAATCAACGGTAATAACACTAAATTATTATCAACTGCCTATCATCATAATGGAGAAATCAACTAGTGATTCTATCTCAAGACGAAGGTCAATATTTGGAATCATGTAATTGGCAACCGTTTGCTTATATAAATTAGAAGCAACAATGAGAATCTGTTAGTACACAATCTATATATTCGTTGTTTATCTTTTGCCAAACTCTGTGCATTCAAGGAGGAAGTTTATACCGGGGACTATGTTGACTATGAAAACGTGATAAGATTAGTATTGAAAGTTAAATTAGAAATTGGGTCAATATTACTCTGAGTATCTCCAGCTAATATTGCAAGTATAGTTGTAAATTAAGCCATTACTACTCTAAATATGACGACAACAAAATCATTGTTCTATCGACACCTAAGACTCGTTATTATTATGGGATTCTCTTATGGGCTATTTGCATTTATGGTCTTGACGTATTTTCCTGAATATATATAAATTGGTATTGCGAAGGACTTGGAATATTTCCATTTTGCTCAAGTATTATGTATAAATGTGACTCTTCAATCTTTTTCAAAAATAAAATTCCCCTCTTTTTAAACATATTCTGAATTTTTTGCATCGTTTGTGATGGCATGAGGTCAATAGACTAGAGGACTAGTAAGATAGAAGTGAGGCTCATTGCATTTTAGTTTGATGGAGGATGGGAAATTAAATAACTTCAGGAAGATTAGAAATGCAATGTTCAGCCGATCGTGAAGTCGATGAACCTCAAACTCATTAAATTGGATGTTGGGTCAAAATATTTTTGAAATCGAAGAGTCTCTGTCTGCATCAGAATCGTCTATACATATATACTGTTGAAATATGTCAAGCGGCCCGATAGTTTGATAGTCGGCCACGTTCTGAGCATGATTCAGTGGCACACGGTAGTCTTTTTGCCCGAATCCTCCATGACAAGCCGCCGAGTGTCGCGCCCTCGTCGAAGGCTGTTCACCGTCCACAGTAATGAAGGACATCTATCTCCTCAATTGTCCCAAAAGGACCATTTAGTCTATGGAATTGGATCTATCCAGGCGGAGTGAAAATTTTAAGTTAGCCTAAGGATTGTACCCTGAACCTAACGCTACTTCCGTCTAGATAGTTAAGGTCCTCTGGTGCGAGGAACCCAAACAATCAAAGTATGAGTGAAATATTTACGTCAGTCTAAGGATTGTACCCTGAACCTATCGCTACTTCTATTCGGGCAGAAAAGGTTTCCTGCGTTTACTTACTCTTGCATAGGAGAACGGGGAAGGTCCGATTGGTGATGGTGTAGCATGCTAGCAAGTGAAAAGCATAGTGACATCCGTCTCCTCTGTTGTCCCACAGGGACCTTTTAGTCCGGGGTACTGGATTCTTCTAGGCGGAAGTGAAATATTTACGTTAGTCTAAGGATTGTACCCTTAACCTGACGTTGCTTCCACCTAGATGGTGAAGGCTCTCCGGTGCGAGGCACCCTACGTAACCGATTAGGAGTGAAATATTTTCGCCAGTCTAAGGATTGTACTCAGAACTTTGCGGTACTTCTATTCGGGCAGTGAAGGTCTTCTATGTTTACTTACCTTTGCGGAGGAGAACGGGAAAGGTCTTGATGATATTGCATGTAGCGGTTTCGGTTCGTGATTGTATGTGAGGTAGAAAGACATATGTCTCCTCCGTTGTCCCACAAGGACCTTTTAGTCCAAGAGACTAGATCTATCCAGGCGGAAGTGAAAATTTTACGTGAGTCTAAAAATTGTACCTTAAACATGATGCTACTTCCGTCTAGATAGTGAATGTCCTCTTGTGTGAGGCACCCGAGTCAACCAAATAGGTGTGAAATATTTAAGCTAGTCTAAGGATTGTACCTTGAACCTGGAGCTACATCTATTCCGGTAGTAAAGGTTTCCTATGTTTTCTTACTTTTGCGAAAGAGACTAGTAAAGGTCAGGCCTAGAAAGGATGGGACGATTAAGGGTGCAAGTTTGTACCCAGAAAGAAAACATGATGGGCGCTACATAGGCCCACGGGTGTTTGTTCAGACACGAGAATGCGATATGAGTTGGGGGGTTACATGAGGCCCGCTGTTGCTTGTTAAGAACAAGATAATGTGAGTAGTGAGGGTGCTTGGTGAGTCCCTAAACTAGTGGTACTTGCTAAGATACAGAAGATCTGATTAGTGAGGGTGCTTGGTGAGTCCCTAGACTAGTAGGTGCATGTTCAAACCTAGAAGTTGTGATTAGTGAGGGTGCTTGGTGATGCCGTGGACAAGTGGGTGCTTGTTCAGACCCAGAAGTGGAAGTGATGTCGGAATCTTGTTGAGATCCGTGAAAAACATCTGCCTCCTCCATGATCCTCAAAATGGCACCTAAGCCAATGTACTGGAAATTCCTATGCGAGAGTGAAAAATTTACCTAAGTCTAAGGATTGTACCCTGAACCTAACGCTACTTCTGTAGAGGCAGAGATAGCTTTCTCTGGCGCGAGGTACCCGATCTATCCAGGTGTGATGAACCTGACACTACTTTCACCTGGACTATGAAGGCTTCCTATGCTTATTTTTTGGAGGAAAGCGGGATAGGTCGATCTATGTAACTGGTGTTGGGTGCTGGTTTAGGTCCAATACCAAGATTTGAGGAATCCTTTTTATGATCAGGTATTCTCATTTGCGATCAAATTGACCAAGTGATGGTCTTATGACATCAATTCCCGTTATTTATGATCAGGTATTCACAGTTGCTATCTAAGTTTTAAAAGTAATCTCCCTATAAAATGGATCATTGTTTGACCGATGAATGACCGATGAATCATATTTATGAATTTCATTCGGATAAACGATTAAAATGACCAAATATTCGGCTTATGGTACAAATATCACTAAAGTCTATTATGACTGGAAACTCTATGTTATGAACAAAGTGATCAAATGTGTGGCAGACAACAGGGAATATTTTTTCAGAGAATCTTTCTCGTTATATAAGGGTATTTTACGCATTTATATTTGCCGATTTGATGATTAAGAAATCTTATTGATGATATCTTATGACACGATAGTTTGCTAATTGGTGAATATGCAACTTTCTAGACAATCAAAATTTCTAGAGAAGGATTGTAAAGCTGCATAGGAAATGGAGTCATTTCGGACAGTAAGTAAGGAAAGACGTTGGACTCATCCATGTCACACAATAGTAATTTTTTAAGTTGGTAAAATCACCTCACACGAAGGGTATCATTCTTATGTAACTGAGACAATGTTGTGTCGCTCGTCCATTCTCCTGAGGATAACTAGACGAGTCAAAGAAATAGAAGCAAGTTATTATTGGGCGTTTGGTTAGTATTTGTCTCTTGAGCATCTCAACCTTTGGTCTACGATTGAAAGAACCAAGAAACTTGTCTGAACGTATTAGGATTATTCCCTCAAACACGGTTGCGGCAATCAAGAGTAATTCCTTTATTTATATTAAAGGAACCTATGTTACAATCTAAGGAATCATAGAACTGTCTTATAGCATGGAATGTCGTCTTATTTACGATTGAGATTCCTACCCATGATCCGTATGAAAGTGATCAAGCGATTATTGGCAAAAGGTTTAATACCATTAGTAATATGTGGATGGGCGGTTTTCCTTATTTATGATCCGGTGGAAGAAATTATCGTTTGCACGACATTGATTTTTCTATTTATCATCATAGATGTCATAAAGTCGTTAATATATGTCAATAATACTCAAAAGATATCCAAACTTTCACCAAATAATCGACGTAACGTCTTCAGGGCGTCAGATTACAAAAATACCCCTAGCACCATCTTGACCCGGAATTATCCAAATATACCTGTAACTACATTACAAACCTTCCATATTGATCTTAGAATGCCCGACATAACGAAAACATTTTGAAATGTCAAAAATACGTTATTGGGCATACTGATCGTGCCTGGGGGTGTTATATTATCAAAATATATGTTAAATACGCTATTGGGCATACCATTTCAACTCCAAATCATCTCACAATGCCAAAAATATCATAGGGGCCGTACTGATGGACACGTGGGTGCCAAATTAAGAAAATACCTTGGGCACCATTTCGACTAGGATGTACAAATTAAGAAAATACCCCTAACGTCAATTTCAATCGAAATATCCCGAAAACCATGGAAAACATGCCAGAAGGTTCCTAGGGTATACAAATTAAAAAATACCGATTATCACTCTGGTTGGAAATGAGTCTCGAATTAGAATAAAAGCAATAAGAGCATGCAATGCATGAAAATTCTATTCAACAATTGTTTATGAGAAAATGATGAAAGATTTGCTATTTGAATAGATTAGTCCAACAAAGTTTTAATTATCTGATTTATTTACAATCCTTCATCACAATTCATAAACTTAGGAGAAAATCTCAACATGGTAAATTGACTTCTCTTAAAGGGAGTATTTGTTTCCGAGACCAGAGCACGAAGAACTCTCAACCTATCATCTAAATGGGATGGATCTTCAAATGGAGCCATGATGTTATCTGCATGGAAAAACAAACTATATAAGTAGTTGGGAGAAATAATAGGCAACAACGGTATTTAAAGAAAAGGTCGCTTTTCCAATCGAATAAAGGCCTTTCAAGTTGGTTGAGGCATAAGGTTACAAGGAGGATACCTAAGAGTTCCCTAATAAAGTGAGGAGGAACTTGAAGAACCCCGAAATAGACCATGATTGGGGCATAAAATAAGGATTTTAGAGTCCAATCAACACCATCTCAGTCGACACGTAGAAGGAGTTGGTCGAAATAATAGGCAAAAACGTTATTTAAAGGAAAGGTTGGTTTTCCATTCGAAGAAAGGCCTTTCAAGTTGGTTGAGGCATAAGGTTACAAGGAGGATACCTAATAGTTCCATAATAAAGTGAGGAGGAACTTGAAGAAGCCCGAAATAGACATCATTGGGGTGTAATATAAGGATTTTAGAGTCCAATCAACACCGTCTCAGTCGACACGTAGAAGGAGTATTTTACTAAAAGATTTCGGGGAGATCGCCCATGGAATGGCAAAATATGACTTTGGGAGGAAAGACTCAACCTCGACCAGGAACCACCACGAATGACTAAGGACAGATAAGTGTGTGGGACCTTCGCTCGAGACAAAGACGAAGTGCTTCTTCCGCTCATGGTTCGAGTGGAGGTGGCGAATGAAAACAGACTAATATGGTTCCTTAAGTTGAAAACTATACAACCCTAGTTACTGTAATGGATGGTCGTGCTAATTTGGTAAATTCGGAAAAAAAAACGTTTTAGTCGGCGAAAAACTACCAGTTTTCATGAAAATAATGAAGATAACTGCATAGGGGATGGAATTCGGGTTTTTTTGGAACAAATAGATTTTAAAGTGGGTTATGAGCTTCACGATAAAAGGTAAAGTGGAAAGTGTAGCCCACATTCGAGATATTCAAGGCAAATAGTGTGAGTACCTATCGGCGGACACAAAATACGATCGAATAGTCAAGGCGGGTATACAACACTGTCGGAAGCGAATCGATATTCCTCTACAATAGTTTTACATTTGAGACATGCATACTGCAAGGCTGGTAAAAGAACCTCAGTGCTTTTACCACTGAATTCTGGGGACCAAGGGTATTCTCAAGATGGTGGATTCACTTGAAGTAAGGGTATAAGTTCGAATTACAAGGAGAAGTCGATCGACTTGAACTCGAAATCCTCGAATCGTAAGAGGAGCCCGAGGAATTAAATGACGAAGTGGAAGAATACGAAGATCGTGGGTAACCGGAAGATATTGTATTAGTGGATTGAGTTTTTGAAAAGTCTAAGTGAGTCGTGTGGATTTTTGCAAAAAGACATGAGTGTGTACACTTAGTGATTTTTACCAATTCAATCGCGTGAATTTGGTTTGTTTTTGAGGTCTAGCGTGTTTTTGCCATGAGTCGCGTGTTCTTGTATAAAAGATAGGAGATTCGATGTTTAGTCATGGTAGTCGAGTGCATATTTCAAATAGACGCGACAGAGCTTCAGATAAACTCGAATGGCACTCTAACGCGAGGGAGATAGAGCGGTATTTTTCAAAACTACAATTATTTTCAATACCATCTTTCAAAGTTGCACTCTTTTTAAAATCCATTTCAAAACTATATTTCTTTCTTTTTTTTAATTATAAAAAATTCTCATATATAATATTTACAAGTTATGGGTTATATTTGAAATTTTAAAACATTATAAAATATAAGTTGGAGTGAAATAACCCATGGATATTACCCATTGAGATTACATCAATATTTACAAGTTACTATTGATATTACCCATGGAGATTTTCGTTCTGATAATAACACGGGGGCTCGTTCGGTGAACATAAAGGGTATTTTTGGTCTTCTCTTATGATTTCAGAATAAAGTGACTTTGAGGAAATTCTCGTAATTTGGACATCCCTCGTCCGCACGTTAGTATTCTAACGGTATTTCTGGTAGTTTTGGATGATCAAAGTTCGAAATTGTGCTGGAGCTATTTCGTAATTTGGCGCCGTAGAGCTCGTTGTTGATTAGTTATATTCTAGGCTACCTTATAAGTATTTAGAGATCGACAACTATGTCAACGGTATATTGTTGTATTTTCTCGTCATTTCTTATGGTTAGTGGTCAACTGGAGGCATTTCGGAAAACTCGGGACATTACAATAACATATCTCGTTGGAATTGGATGTTTTTTACCAAATCAAGCCAACTTGGGCCAAATTGACTAAGAATTGGCTTTTGGATCCAAAGTTGACCTTTTGGGCCAATTGTTTCTATAAATACAGTTCCCTAGGCAACTGAAAAGAGTAAGACTCTTGGCACGCTTTACCAAGTAAGGTTTTCGCACGAACTTGCTTTACAACTCACGTGGTTATGCATCTTAGGCCGTAGAAACGTGAATCTGTTGTGTGAAGTCACGTGGACCGCTCCTAAGCCTAAGTCACGTGATTTTTCTCTCTCTATTCGCATGTTTTTGTCTCATTTCCTTGGTTGCAGAGTTATATATCTTTTTTGCAAATACCCTGATAAAACTCGCGTGTGCATACCTGGAATTCCATTCGCGTAGAATAGGTACATCGGGGTAGACTGTGTGGAATCTATCGTCTTTTGAACTATATTCAATCACAATCATGATATCTCTTGATTGTATTTGTATTCATTGATTAATTATAGTGAAAATAAGGTAAGGCTCTGCTATCCGAGAACATAAACCCATACATTTTGGGCTCAATCTCATATATCAATCGTGTCTCTGCATTAATTGAACCTAAGATAATAAAAGGAAATTGACTCATCAAGAACAAGATCAAAAAATAATTTTGGAACAGATCAGAAGCGGTGGCCTCACGAGTCACAAAGGATACATATGTGACTCTTGTGGATCTATCAAAACTCTCAACATGACTTCCACTTCCCCTTGCCTAAACAAGTCCTCATGGATCTATACAAGTGTCCAACATGGCTTCGTTTTAAGGATTGATTCTTCAAGTTCTACTCTCATGTATATGTAAGAACTTCAACCCTAGTAGAATAAGGTCACAATAGTTAGACTGTCTTAAGTTTTTAATTTCCATATCGTTTTAAGGTCACATATCGGATACTCGCATTATGTGATTTACTCACTAAACATGTGTATCGAACCAGAATAATGTCGCATGCCTAGAATACGACAACTCAACATTTATCGCATTTTTGGGATACGCAAACATATGAGATCATTGGAGAGTTATGGAGGATTCTAAGTAAGGGAGGCCAATAGGCTCATTTAGGTAGAGTAAAATGTCAATATAGGTGGTTGAAGATTTCAAGGGAAGGTCATTCGAACACTTAGACAAAAAAGCATGTGAGGATTTTTTCCAATTTATCGTGGTATTTATTCATTAAGCAATTCCTCATAGATTTTTGTAAATTTATCGTGGATCATAGGGGCAACAACTCTATTTCTACTGAATATCGGGGAAGCATAGATGACTTGTCAAGATATTATCCTCAAGGAAAGGTAGATTTGGCCGATTCATGTTCTCGGGCATGTAAAAACTGAGGTGATGGCTCGTCGAGATTCGACCAACACGGATATTTTAGCTTCGGCGAGACATGTCAACGGACATGTAAAAATCCGCCAAGATAAAGAAAGAGATAAATGAGAAAAAAATATTTTTAGATTTCAAGTATGTTTTAATGCTTTTTATGATCAGGTTATAAACAAAATCTTAATATAGACAAGTTTTGAGTAAAACGATTTATTAGAAATAAAATTATGTTTTAAAGATTTTAAACTGAAGATTATATTATTCAATTATGACTGGTTACAGTTTTCTAAGAAATGAAGAAATTAAGGAGGACATTGGAAGAGTTGGTCTTGTGCAGATATCTGAAGCATTTAAGGAGTCGAGAGTAAAGAAAGTACTCAGATGTTAACGAGCTGAATTATATGAAATAAGTAAATAATGTTTTTTCAAGATCCTTTAAGTAGAAAATATCGTCAAAATAAGTTTACTTATATTATTCTTTTTGAAAATTGTGCCCATGGTCCCTAAACTATAGCTATTTGGCATATTTGATCCTTATAATTTTTTTGCCATTTTCACTCCCAATTTTTTATATTTTTTTCCACTATGTGTCCCCATATTTTACGAAATAAGGCAATGTCGATCCTCAAAGTTCGTATTTACTCCCCACAATTGTAGTACAACAAAACAGGTCCTCATTCTTTCCTTACATTCGCAAAACAAGTCCCCAATGTTAGTTACATTTGGCATTTTTAGTCATGTTATTTTGTTCGATTTTGCACCAGAAAACAAAGTCATGTTATTTTGTTCGATTTGAAACAATGTTTTTATAGTTCAATATGTTGTTATTTACATTTTGCAAAAAATTGGATTTCTAGAAAACAAAATCATGATATTTTGTTCGATATGAAACAATGTTTTTATCGTTCTATATATTGTTATTAATATTTTGCAAAAATCATATTTCTTGAAAACAAAGTCATATTCTTTTGTTCGATATGAAGCATTGCTGTTATTTTACTATAAGTTGTTATTAACATTTTGCAAACATTAGCACTTCTCGAAAACAAAGTCACGTTAGATAAATCATGAAGTATTCTACATTATCAAGCATAATTATATAACGAATTTAATTTTATTTGTGCGCTCCCATTCAGTTTCATTTTGTGATTGTGTTTCAATCATTCTATTTCTAATTGTTCTTGTTACAACCCAAACTTAAGTAATGTTAGTATTTCGTACAATGTTTTGTTTATACATGTTATCATGGCAAACAAGTATACATTTGATGAAACACGATTGTAACGCCGTAAACCCGATCTAGCGGGTTTACACCGCATGAACTTGATTTAAGAAAACATTCACCTTGAAAATTGATCGGGAACTTAGCAACGAACAAACACAACTTTGGGCACGCGATCAACTACATAATTTAATACGACGAACCGACTTTGAGATTGGATGATCTTTCCAGTCTACTTATCTGCCTTGTCACCTTCAACATCTGTAAAGCTATCACAATCTATTAAAAGAAACTTCTCTATTTTAAAACATGACTTGGTTCTTTAGCTTTCTTTTCTTCCTTTATTTTCTTTTAACTTTTCATTTCTTAGTTTTATCTTTTCTTTCTATCTTCCTATTCCTCTCTAGTTTTCTACTTTTGCCGGCTTTTACATGCCCGACAACATGTCTTGCCCAACTCGACAGTTCGCTGTTGGTCGACTCAACAAGAGGATATGCTTCCCTTCTCTTGGTAGAGACCTAGGTGCTACCCCGTTCCCATCCGATTCTGTTCGGCTCCATAGTACGTACAATTCATCTCTGAGAACCAGTGTGTTCCTTCGAACATGCCCTACATGTGGCTGACCGTGCTCATGAACATGATGTCGGGCTTGGTGTTTCCACATTGACCCGAGACTTCTCTTTTTTTTACATTAAGCTCATTTCATTTTAACTTTATGTAGATTCGTGTTACTACTCCTTTATATCGCGTTTCGGAATCGGTTCGCGACGAATTCTCTCCTCCTCTCCAATTCAGCAGTAAATTGCACTCTCACCCTAGGATATGAATTTGAATTGCATTTCAGCCCCAAATCCACAGCAAATTGCAACGTAGCCCCTGGATTCGAAGTGAATTATAACGTAGCCGCAAATCCGCGACAATTTGCAAACAGGTCCCTGAAATCCACGACAATTTACACTCTAGTAAAAATTTACGGTGAATTTGCACATGGGCCACTTTTTTGCGGTGAACTTACACTTTGCTCCAAATTCGTGGGGAATTTGCACATAGGTCCTTTTTCCGCGGTGAATTAACACATTGGTCCATTTTCGCGTGGAATTCGCACGTAGTTCCTTTTTCGCGATGAATTTACACTTTGCTCCGAATTCTTGGGGAATTTTCACATAGGCCCTTTTTTGCGGTGAATTTACACATTGGTCAATTTTCACGGTGAATTACACTTCTACCCCCAAACTTCCGCGGTGAATTCATTCATGTCTGGTTTTCCTTCATTTTTATGTGACAAATGACCCTTCATTGCCCCTCCCACTCATATTTATAGGCCCCCTAACTTGTCTAAATGACTACTTTGTTCATCTTTCCACAAATTCCCTCTTTTCTTGATTTATAACTACAATTAATACGAGACTAATCTATCGGGTTCCCGTATCCGTCTCCTTTTAAGGTTGTTACAATAGGTATCTCGTGTTAGTCACTTTCCCGTCAATCGTATTTAAAATCAACTAACTTTACTCTAATGAGTATAATTATGTCTTTTTATATGTATAATCTATAATATATTTTTGAATGTTTCTCCAATTATCCAATTGTCCAATAAAAAATACATTATAATAGAATCGGTTAGCATTACGAAATGACTAACTGGATAGTTTATCTTCAATGTAACTCCATCGCATAAGCTTATTTATTTGATTTGATATTCTATTATCTTGTAATTGAGATTAGCTTCATTATACCACAACCTCTTTATCGTTATCGGCACTGATTTCATAATCTTGTAATTATACGATTTCGTTCGCCGTATCATTTCATGTTTCTTTAAAAATAGCATTATCATCTTCTCTTTATTATTAAATATGATTCTCCTTTTCTAGTATCTTTAAACTAATTTATACTGAATATATTCCATTTTGGTTTCTTCATATTGTTTATTCAATAATATGTTTTAGTCTTCTAATTCTCCGCTAATATGTTTCCTCACAATGATACTATCAACGGAATAACAATGACGTTTTCAGGGTGCAAATGGCTAAACCCCAAGAAAATCATAAGTTTGAGGATGTAATTTGTCAAAAAAACATTGAGGACCATAATTGTCAATTTTTTAAAATGTTTCAGAGATTAAATAGCGTCAAAGACATTTTTTGCCAAATTATGAAATTATTGGGTCTAATACACCATTATTTTGATTTTGGAATTAGAATTACCAAAATTGAAAACATTGAGGACTGATTTTGGCACATGTATTAAACTACGGGGATCGGTTTTGACAAACCTTGCAAACGAAGGGGACTGGTTTTGCCTTGTGATAACTACGATGATAAAAAATGCCAAATTTGCAAAATTTGATAACTGAATATGTCATTATTTTTAAATCATGGGGATCTTTTTTGTGCGTCGCCCTATTTTTTTGAAAAGCGGCTTGTGTTCTACAGAAGAGTGCGCACGGCATGCTATGCATAAAAAATGCAAGGGTCATTATAGAATATCATCTCCACATGACTTATGGGCTCTCATAAGTCATTAACGCACCTTTTTCTTTCATTCGGAGCCAGGGCAAGCTCACTACATACCACACCACCGGGCAAATCACCTGAATGCCGAGTCTTTCTCTATTGTCAACTTCGTCATCGCCGTTTAGTATATAGTGATGGCTTCGACTCTACACAACTTAAAACATACTGATGTCTTAAAAATAGAACATTCAAGAGAAACATTCCTATAAGAGATTCAATATTTTAGAGATTTTATATTTAAAAAATCAATAATAAATGTTTATAAACGGTTTATATAAAAAAATAAAAATAATTTTAATTCAAAATTTTAAAAAAATGAATAGTAACGTTTTTGCAGAGTAGACTAATCAAAATTTTATAATACCCTAAAATCATACAACTCAATATAAAGTGATATCCTAGACTCCACACAATTTAAAACATACGGATATCTTAAAAAATAGAACATTCAAGAAAAAACATTTTGTATAAGAGATTCATTATTTTAGAGATTGTACCTTTAAAGAATAAATCGTTTAAATACAACGATATATATAAAATATAAAAAAAATTTAAATACAAAATTCAAAAAACATGAATAGTAACGTTTTTTGCAAATAGACTAATCAAAAGGTTTATAATACACTAAAAACATACCACTCAGTTTAAAGACTTAGCATATAGTTTCTAAACATAAAAAAAATACAAATATTGTTCTGATAAATAACCAATCAATATTTTTATAGTGTGGAATGAACATAATCCAAGGACGAGTGCTTGTTTCTTCGTAACATGGATTCCAATGAAAACAACATAAAAACTTATTTTTCATCATGTTCTAGAAAAGCAACTTTGATCCTAGAGGTATGTCACAAGTTAATGCATATACTCGGCAGAGTTCTAAATCTGTATATTGGTAGCTTTATAATCCCTGAGTTGTATATTCTCATACGTCTGTTCTAACTCCTGTACAAGTTCAAGCAGAGCATCTTAAAAAAGGGAATCAAATGCATCTCTAATATACAACATCTTTAAGAGCAATAAACAGAAAAACCATTCAAGAGTTAAGTAATGAGCATTAATAGTGCAGATTCAAACCAGAAGAGAATCATCATATTTCCTTTCCATCAGCGGGCAACGGTTTTGAACCATGGAATCCAAATAGAAGTTTCCTTTATGTACTTCTTGTAAGCATCTGTTCTAAATTCTTGATTCAGCATTCGTTCTTCGACAAGAACAGTGACATAGGCCAAGCAACAGCTGTTTATAAAAGCCCCAATAAATGCCCATATTTCTTCCAAATTCCAAGCGAAGATTACCAACCCCCACCACCACAACTGCTCACCGAAATAGTTTGGATGCCGAGAATATTTCCATAATCCTTCATCTAGAACTTGAAATATTTCTTGGCCAAGCTTTTTCAGCTTTTCATTTCTAGTAAAAAAATTATGAAGCTGGGAATCAGCAAAGTGTGCGATTCCAACACCACTTAGGCACACCAATGCACCTAATATATCCCAGATGTTTAGCTGCTTCTTCTTTGTGTGAACAACGTAGAGAGGCATGCATATTCCCATCAACAAAACCTGAGATTAATAGAACATAACGACATTGAATTCTTTTTCTTAATTCAAGCACTTCATTCAACCGTTTAAGTACATTGGATTCGAAGCAGCGAGTCCATGAAAGTGTCTAAGATTACCTGCTGAGAAACGTAGACAGCAAAGAAAGATATCCACCACCAATTTTTGCCGTACTGGCGTCGCATATTACTAAATCGCCAGTCTTCTCGAGCACCCCAATGCCACTTTTCCCTGCGGAAGTAACTATATGTGAGCCTAATACTCCAAATCCATGTTAAACAGATCGCCAGCCTCGATCTCCAAGTGCCGCCACACGCTAATGGGTGGCAGGCGAAGTAATGAACCAGCGAAACGGGTATAACTGTCCAATACAAATCTATCATCTGCAGCAACACATTATGCTGCAAATTCATCACTCCAACACCAACAAATTAAATTTTAAATATAATAGTTGAAATGAATACAAACCCAATGGAGGGATTGAATAAGACCCACAATCCAGAAAAGAATATTGACATTGAGAAAGAACAGAACATTAGCAAAGATAAGAGGGTGATTGTAGCACCAATAGAAGAGAGGGCTAAGTAAATCTCCTTCGCCTGAGGTCCCAAACCGGCGGAGGGCCAATAAGTAGAAGAAAACGGAAGGAAGAGGAGCAACCAAAGCAATCAAAACGTTACATGATTTTCCTTTAATTTCCGCCATTGAGATCCAAGTAGGAACTAGGAACCAATAAATCTATTTAAATTAATATACTAATTGAATTTCTACAACCTCAGATATTCGGCTAAATGAGCAGCGGATCTGAGTTCGGTATGGGATGGGCCCAACTCACGAATAGTTTAGCTGTTATGAGAAAATGATGTGTTTTTATATATTAAGGTAATAACACTGGAAATGCAGAGAAAATGATGTGTTTTTATGTGTTTTTATATACATAGTCAATAATAAGATAATAACATTGGAAATCGGGTGATAAGATATATTAAGAAATGCAGGGAAGCACGAAGGGGATGTAACGAGCGAAAACAACATGTAAGTGGAGTGAACACAATGTATTAAGGGAAGGTTCCGACTTAGGAAAACGGGAAGGGTGAGTAAGAAAGAAAGTAAAAGACACGAATGAATGAGGCAAATGTTAATAAGACTCGGGGTGAGAGAAGATGGACCGTCCGACCGAACCCGGCATCGTGCCTAGTACACGATTCGCCAAAGGAAGGACATGTCTGATGAAGGGAATGATAAGTTCCAAAAATGGAAAGATACGTATGAAAAGCGCAGAACGGATCCGGTTGGAAAAAGTGGTAGCGCCTAAGTACCCACCCGTGGAAGGGAAGCATATGGCCCGTCAAGTCAACCAACAGCTAACGGTTGGCTTGGGCGGGACATGTACCGAGCATGTTACTCTCGGCAACAGTAAAGTTAAAGTATGAGGGGAATGATAAGGGTAAAAGACTAAGAAGAAGGAAATAAGAAAACGATTAAAAGAGACGACTTACGCGTGTGTGTATGGTTTATTTAAGAAATGAAAAGATAAGTATAGCATGTGTGAAGTTTCTTTTAATAGATTGTGACCGCTTTACAGATTTTGTAGGTGACGCGGACGAGGTATGAGAATCGCATGGGAAGGAGGTCGTCGGTTGTCCGGTGATAGAGTCCGGTCTTTTGAGAATACTCTAAATTATGTCGCTAGACTTTAATGTTTTTGAACTATGTTTTAAGTTTACATTCGAACGTTTCGTTTTATTTAGCACGTTTTTACCAAATCAACTAGGCCCAAATTAGGGTCGTTACAAATGGTATCAGAGCATAACATCGCTACTAAACCGGTAGTTATGCGGTCCTACGTAGAAAGGTTTAGGAAACTCACCAGAAGCTCCACGAGGAATGAAGTTCAGGGACAGGGAGAATGGAAAGGAAAGGTCACTACAGAGAGTTTCAGGTCTGCATAAGGACCCCCGATCAGGCCTGCGTGCGCCAAATGCGGGAAAAACCATTTCGGAGAATGCCGGGCAGGAACCAACAGTTGTTTCAAATGCGGCCAGGAAGGACACTGTAATAGCCGAGAATAAAAGGTACGACGAAACAAATAGTAGGGAATGTAGCGGTAAAGTCTAGACGAGAGATAATGAGAGATACGGGAACGAAAGAACGTAAAAGGGAACGAAAAATAGAAAGGTAAAGAAAAGTAAAGAAAAAAATAAAAGAGGGGTCAAAAGCAAAAGAAGGAGGGGTCAAAGTGTGAATTAGAAAAGTTAGGATGTCTATAAATAGGGGTGAGGAAGCCCAAAAACGAGTTAATCATCATTAAGACCCGAAAATCCGAAAATACCCGCAAAAAAGGAAATTATCGCGAATTTTGCCCATGCATGCATTTTATCGCGAATTTTTGGATGAGCATATTATCGCGGATTTTCGTTGAAGAGTGAATTGTCGCGGAAATCTGGACTGTGCAATATTATCGCGAAAAACGTTACAAGTGAAAATTGTCGCGGAAATCGGACCAAAGGAAAAATTATCGCGAAAAACGTGACAAGTGCAATATTATCGCGGAAATCGGACCAAAGGTGAAATCATCGCGGATTTGTGATTTCGAGGAAAAAGTGGAATTAAGTGTTTTCGTTACGTCTCGACGTCGGATCGGGAGAGGAAAAGGAAACGTGGGGTCTACGGTAATCACATGGTTAACAATAAGATAATAACGTCGAAATTCGAATAACTAAGACCTGTTACGAAATGCAGGGGAAGCACGGGAGGATTATAACAAGCTAAAGTGAACGGTAAGCGGAGTGAACATAATATAGTAAGGGAAGGTTCATACTTAAGGAATGGGATTGGGTTAATAAAGAAGGAAGAAATGATACGAATGAACGAGATAAATGATAATAAGACTCGGGGTGAGGAAGGATGGACCGTCCGACCGAACCCGGCATCGTGCCTAGTACACGATTCGCCAAAGGAAGGGCATGCCTGATGAAGGGAACGATAAGTTCCAAAGAGGAAAAGATACGTACGAAGAGGGCGGAACGGATCGGGGTGGAAAAAGGGTTAGCGCCTAAGTACCCACCCGGGGAAGGGATGCATATGGCCCGTCGAGTCATCCAACAGCTAACGGTTGGCTTGGGCGGGACATGCACCAAACATGTTAATCTCGGCAACAGAAAAGTTAATGAATGATGGAAATGATAAGGGTAAAAGAAGAGGGAATAAGAAAACGGTTAAGTGAAATGGTTCATGTGTGTGTGTAAGATGTAACTAAGAAGTAAGAAAGATAANGCAACGGTAAGCGGAGTGAACACAATATAGTAAGGGAAGGTTCAGACTTAAGGAATGGGATTGGGTTAATAAAGAAGGAAGAAATGATACGAATGAACGAGATAAATGATAATAAGACTCGGGGTGAGGAAGGATGGACCGTCCGACCGAACCCGGCATCGTGCCTAGTACACGATTCGCCAAAGGAAGGGCATGCCTGATGAAGGGAACGATAAGTTCCAAAGAGGAAATGATACGTACGAAGAGGGCGGAACGGATCCGGGTGGAAAAAGGGGTAGCGCCTAAGTACCCACCCGGGGAAGGGATGCATATGGCCCGTCGAGTCATCCAACAGCTAACGGTTGGCTTGGGCGGGACATGCACCGAGCATGTTAATCTCGGCAACAGAAAAGTTAATGAATGATGGAAATGATAAGGGTAAAAGAAGAGGGAATAAGAAAACGGTTAATTGAAATGGTTCATGTGTGTGTGTAAGATGTAACTAAGAAGTAAGAAAAATAATGTGTAGTGTGTGTGAAGTTTCCTTTAATAGATTGTGACCGCTTTACAGATTTTGTAGGTGACGCAGGTGAGATATGATAGGGACGGGGAAGGAGGTCGTCGGTTGTCCGGTGATAGAGTCCGGTCCTTCGTAGAACACTCTAAATTGTGCAGTCGTACTTTAATGTTTTGAACTATGTTTTAAATTTGCTTCCGAATATTTCCGTTTTAATTATCATGTTTTAACAAAACAACTAGGCACAAATTAGGGTCGTTACAGACACTTTGCTCGATAATGCACAAAGAAGACAAACATTGAAACTGAGGTTACCGAAGGCAGGGCAAGGGAAAGGATCACTGGAAATGCTCGAGTGTTCGTTGTAAACGAGGAACAGGCCTCGGAGGCCGAAGACGTCGTGGCAGGTATACTACTTATTAATGGCTTTAAGCTTTCGTATTATTTGATTGTGGGGCTACACATTCGTTTGTGTCGGAGAAGTTAGCGAAACGGTTTGGCATAATGGGAAGTAACGCTAAGATCAATGTAAAAACATCGGGATCCGAAGCCATTGAGGCAAACAGAATTTATAAGGGATGCGCGGTGGAAGTTGACAAGGTGCGAATAGAGGCTGACTTGATTGAGTTGGGGGACATGGGATTTGATGCTATTTTGGGAATGGATTTGTTATCTAAGTACGATGCGCAAGTGAAATGTCAAGAACGTACGATCACTTTTTGTACGCCGCAGGAAGGGAAATGGGACATGGTCAGAAAACTGATTATGGGTGAGGAGGGAGAGTATAGTGATCGGTCGAATTGGCTAGCATTTGTCACAACTGAGAAGAAAGTGACACCATTGGAGTCAGTTCCGGTAATTTGCGAATACAGTGACGTGTTTTCCGACGTGCCACCGGGTCAACCACCCCAGAGAGAAGTGGAAATGGAAATAGAACTGCTCCCCGGAACACAACCCATCTCCAAGGCTCCAAACCGAATGACACTCAGAGAGATGCAGGAACTGAAACAACAGATTGAGTTGCTATTAGAAAAAGGATTTCTTAGGCAATGCAACTCCCTTTGGGGAGTACCGGTGTTATGTGTTAGATAGAAAAGCGGCGAGCTAAGACTATGTTACGATTACCGGGAGTTAAACAAGGTCACGATAAAGAACAAGTATCCGCTAACGAGGATCGATGACTTATTTGATCAGTTGCAAGGCGCGGAAGTGTTCTCAAAGTTAGACTTGAGGTCAGGGTATCATCATGTCCGAATGAGGGACGGGACATACCAAAAACAGCCATTCGAACAAGATACGACCATTACGAATGTACGGAAGTACCTTTTGGATTGACTAATGCCCCAGCGATCTTCATGGATTTGATGAATTGGATATTTCGCCAGTACCTAGACAAGTTCGTAGTGGTATTCATTGACGATATCCTAGTTTACTCTCGCAACCGGGAGGAACACGAGCGACATCTGAGAATAGTATTACAGACTCTCAGACAAGAGAAGTTGTATGCCAAATATAGCAAGTGTGAATTCTGGATGATCGCATAGCTTTTCTAGGACATATGATATCAGCAAGAGGGGTGACGGTAGATCCAACGAAGATAGAAATAGTGATGAATTGGCCAAGACCGACAAACGCTTTGGAAGTGAGGAGTTTCTTAGGATTAGCCATGTACTACCGGAAATGTATCGAGGGGTTTGGAAGGATTGCCAAGCCGCTGACAAACTTGAACCGAAAAGAAACGAGGTGTATGTGGGATGAGAAGTGTGAAGAGAGTTTCGAATGTCTCAAAACGAAGATGACATCTGCACCAATACTGGTATTACCCACACCAGGACACGACTTCACGGTATACAGCGATGCCTCGAAGGAAGGACTCGGGTGCGTACTGATGCAGGGTGGGAAGGTCATAGCATTCGCATCCCACCAAATGAAGATACACGAGTTGAACTATCCGACCCACGATTTGGAATTAGCCGCGGTGGTATTCGCACTCAAGATTTAGAGACATTATCTATATGGTGTGAAGTGCGAGATATTCACCGACCACAAGAGTTTGAAGAACCTATTCACACAGAGAGAGCTTATCATGAGACAACGGAGATGGTTAGAACTGATAAAAGATTACTACTTGAACATTCAGTTCCACCCCGGAAAAGAGAACCAAGTAGCCGATGCACTGAGCAGGAAAACCCATGGCGTATTAGCAAACACATTGTTAAAAGAAATGGAGAACCTACAATTGGAAGTAGTAGAGTCGACCACAGCCATATTAGGGACTGTTACCGCAAAGCCAGGGATACTAGAGGAAGTACTAGAGGCCCAGATATCAGACCCCGAGAAACCTGAAACACGAAAAGAGGGAGACGGAAGCGATAAACCAGAGATAAACAAAGGAAGCGATGGGCTAATCAGAATGAATGAACGGGTATGGGAACCAAACTGGCCAGAGTTTAGAAAGAAGATTATGGCAGAGGCACACAGTTTGACTTCTCAGTTCACCCAGGAAGTACTAAGATGTATCGGGACCTAAAAACGCACTGGTGGTGGAATGGAATGAATAATGAGATTGCAAACTTTGTGGCCAAATGCGAAAATTGCCAACGAGTTAAGGCTGAACACCAACGTCCAAGGGGCGAGCTACAACCCTTGGAGATTCCAGAGTGGAAATGGGATAGCATCGGCATGGACTTCGTGGTAGGATTCCCCAAGATCCCACGGAAGAACGATGCAAAATGGGTAGTGGTTGACCGCCTAACAAAGGCGGCTCATTTCTTAGCAGTCAAGACAACATACGGAGTAGACAGACTAGCCAAAATATATGTGGATAACATAATCAAGTTACATGGAGTTCTAGTAAATATTGTGTCAGATCGGGATCTGAGGTTCACGTCTAGATTTTGGGAAAGCCTACAGAAATCACTCGGAACTCAATTATGCATGAGCACAGCCTACTACCCACAGACGGATGGTCAGACCGAGAGAACGAACCAAATTATGGAGGATATGTTACGGGCATGCGTGTTGGAATTTAAGGGAGGTTGGAAAGATTTCCTACCACTGGTAGAATTTGCATATAATAATAGTTTCCAGAGCAGCATTGGCATGGCTCCATATGAGGACTATACGGGAGGAAGTGTCGTACACCACTTTTCTGGGATGAGGTGGGAGAGAGAAAGACCACGGGAATAGAATAGGTAGAAATCACCGTTGAAAAGGTGGCTGTGATACGAAAGAACATTAAGGCGGCACATGATCGATACAAAAGTTGGGCAGACACAAAAAGGAGACCCCTGGAGCTGAAAGTTGGGGATCACGCTTATCTGAAGATATCACGCTTATCTGAAAGTTGGGGATCACACTAAGGACCACAAGGACAGGGAAGCTGAGTCCTCGGTACATCGGACCATACGAGGTGGAATGAAGAATCGGAAACCTAGCATACCAGCTGAAGCTTCCGGAAGAGATTAGGGGGATACACAACGTTTTTCACGTATCCCAACTGAGGAGGAGTGTGACTGAAGGAATACAAGAATGTGTGGGGGAACCCATAGAGGTAACCCCGGAATTGACATACGAGAAAGTTCCAGTGAAAATCCTAGGCAGAGAAGAAAGAAAATTCATAAACAAGCTAATCCCCATGCTGAAAGTACAATGGTCCAATCAGGGAGAAAGGGAAGCTACATGGGAAACGGAACGAGAGATTAGACAGAGTGTGCCGGAATTAATGGAAGATTGGTACGCACGAGTTTCGGGACAAAACTCAAATTGTGAAGGCCAAAATTATCGCGGATTTGGCCTTAACCTCATTTTATCGCGGATTTCAAAGATTTGAGCAATATTATCGCGGAAAAACCAAACTTGAGGTGTTTTCGTCGCGTCTCAACGTCGGATCATGAGAGAGAAAGGATACGTAAGGTCTACGGTAACCACATAGTCAATAATGAGATAATAACACCGGAAATCGGGTACTAAGATATATTACGAAATGCAGGGANAAAGAAAATTCATAAACAAGCTAATCCCCATGCTGAAAGTACAATGGTCCAATCAGGGAGAAAGGGAAGCTACATGGGAAACGGAACGAGAGATTAGACAGAGAGTGCCGGAATTAATGGAAGATTGGTACGCACGAGTTTCGGGACAAAACTCAAAATATGTGGGGAAGGATGTAATAGCCAGGAAAAAGGTATGATGGAACAATAGTTGGGAATATAGTGGTAAAGTCTAGACAAAGAATAACAAGGGGTACGGAAATGAAAGAACGAAAAAAGAAACGAAAAGATAGAAAAGTAAAGCAAAAGATAAAGGAGGGATCAAAATGTGAATTAGAGAAGTTAAGATGTCTATAAATAGGGGTGGCAAGGCCCAAAACCAAGTTAATTGTCACTAAGCCACGAAAATCCGGAAATTATCGCGAAAGAACGAAATGTCGCGGATTTTGGGAAAGCAAAGTATTGTCGCGAATTTTTGTTAAGAGAAAATTATCGCAGAATTTTGAAGAGAGCAAAATTGTCGCGGAAAACCTATACCACAAAATTGTCGCGAAAAATTGTGAAGGCCAAAATTATCGCGGATTTGGCCTTAACCTCATTTTATCGCGGATTTCAAAGATTTGAGCAATATTATCGCGGAAAAACCAAACTTGAGGTGTTTTCGTCGCGTCTCAACGTCGGATCATGAGAGAGAAAGGATACGTAAGGTCTACGGTAACCACATAGTCAATAATGAGATAATAACACCGGAAATCGGGTACTAAGATATATTACGAAATGCAGGGAAGCACGAAGGGGTTGTAACGTGCAAAAATAACATGTAAGCGTAGTGAACACAATGTAGTAAGGGAAAGTTCCTACTTAGGAGAATGGGAAGGGTGAGTAAAAAAAAAAGTAAAAGACACGAATGAATGAGGCAAGTGTTAATAAGACTCGGGGTGAGGGAGGATGGATCGTCCGACCTAACCCGAAATCTTTCGAATTTCACTATTCATCGCGGATTTCAAGACTTTGGTGATTTTAGGACTTCCAACTCCCATTTTTAACTTCATCTCTCCTTCCCCCAATTTTCAAGTTAGTAGTGACCGGTATTTATAGAGAATTCATGCTCAATAACTAACAAAAGGATTAAAAGCCCAAATAATCCAATCTGGCCCACATTGACACACTTTGCACAAAAACATCTCGATTTCACCCGAATATATATCGTAGTGTCCCCGATTACTCGAAATGTCTCTCGATCGGCCCGTGACTTGCGAAAATAAGCAAAAATACACTCGGCATAAATCTATCTCATAAATACTCATCAGATATCCAAACTATCAAAGAATATTTGCCGTAACATCTTCCGAATGCCAAATTACGAAAATACTCCTAGTGCCACTCCGACTCTGAATTATGCAAAAATACTCGTGACTATTCCGGAAACTTTCTATGCGGCCTCCGGATGCCCAAAGCAAATAAAAATACCTCGAAATATAGAAAATACAATAGTAGGCGTACGGATCGGACTCGGGTTGTCCAAATTATGAAAATACCCCCGTCACCATTTCAACATGAAATCACCTCAAAATACCAAAAATATTATATTGAGCGTATCGATCGGACCCGGGGGTGTCCAAATTACGAAAATACCCCTGGTATCATTTCCGATCGAAATCATTCAAAACTGCTCCAAACACCATCAGAATCCTCATACTAGGGCCCGACATGACCAAATTACGAGACTACTCCCGAAATCACATTTCTCAATAAACGTAATAAAAAATAGAAAATACCTTTTAGTCACGTCAGACGAGCCCCGGGGGTATCATAATTACGTAAAAAACGCCGGGCAATATCAATAGTCCCTTGGTTTGCAGATTCAGATTTAGAGTTGTAAACCACATTCTGTCAGCTCGTCTCGAAGTCAAGTACTGGTTCGTACACTTTTTTGCGAAGACCGTGAGTAAGGCTGAAATTGTGTCAACTACATTAAGGGTATCAGATTCCGAGTTCAAACGAGAATTTCAAGACTTTTTACCTTGGATGATCTGTTCCTATATGTATCGCTCTTTGCTTGGCGTACCGATTCATTTTATTGTACCCTGAATTTCCGCTGTGCCGCTTCGATTTTTCAATTCCATGCAATCAAACTTAGGAAATCAAAAAATTTTTTTTTTGAACAGGTTAGCTTATCACGATGGTTTAAATCTCCGTATGAAGTTCTGACTTCTCCGCTTCATCAAAATCCAGCTCTTCACGACTTAGGAGGTTCGTGAGACTTCTCCATTTCAAAATTTTATCTTTTTTATGTCGTGGTTGTTGCTCTACAATCTCGAGCTCATGTCTTTTATATATAAGAATAGTCGATCATAATTACTGGCTACCTGCAAAGACTCTCGTCTACATGTCATGCTTGCTTTCTTTGTAAGAGGCTGTCAAAATAACGAAGAGTGGATGTGTGAACATTAAGATTAACGTGGGATTCTGAGGTCGAGTCCCCAACTTTGGCCAACTTTTAAGTATAGAGAGGAGGGTTCAACCTAATTATGGCTTTGCCGCTCATCGAATATTATGTCGGGGACATGCCGATTGAGACAGAATCATTATCTTCCGTCTATTCATGCATCCCATATATACTGTGTGAGAATTAAGATTCTATCCTGAAGTAAATCTTTATTGCGGGGGAAGCTTCGCCTTGGGAGATGTTAGCTGAACTCTACGAGTTATAAGAAAAGAACACCAAGATCCCCGACTAAGAATAATGTAGGAAACAACATAAAACCAGCAAGAACATAAACTGCTCCTTAGAAATCCGAGAACTGTTATATTTTCATCTTCTCAATATTGATTCCTCATATGTTTCCTTTGATAAAAGAAGTCCTTAGTATTCTTTAAAACGGATTCTCTTTATCTGTAACGTTAAGATTTTTCTCTACTAAGTTCATTCTCTCATAAAATCTCGCAACTTGATCAAGCAAGATAGTTGTTGCTATATTCAGATTATCTCTGTAAGAAAATCAATGTCATCCATAAAATGACTTTATGACATCTCCGATGTTAATAGGATAATGTATGTCATGCTGACAATAATTATCTAGGCCTTATGGCCATAAATAACGACACACATGTTATACAACAACGTGTTAATTCTTCCCAAATTCCCATTCATAAATAATGAACCTGAGGCATCGATAAAATACTAAAGAGTCATTCACCATATGTCAAAAGAGTATAGACCTTTCGGGGATAATTACTTGATCACTTTCGTACGGATCCCGGGTGGGTATCTATGATCGTAAATGAGATCGTAATATGAATTTCTTTACTACACATAAGGGAATTACATTGACTAACGCAACTGCATTTAAAGGAGCGCTCCTAATACACCCATGCCAGTTTCTCGGTTCTTTCAATCGTAAACAATATTTTCGAGATACTCTTGATACATTTACCAGATACAACGATCATACGAGATAAAAATACAGACTCATCAACTTAATAAAAATTGAGCGTATTCATCGCTGACACAAGCAAGCGCCAACAATAACTTTCTTCGATTTCTTTGACTCGTTCAGTTATCCCATGTGGGATGTGCGAGCGACACAACATTGTTTAAGCTACATGAGAAAGATATCATTTCGTGTGAGGTGGTTTTACCAACTTAACAAATTACTATTGTGTGACATGGATGAGTCCAATGTCTTTCCTTACTTACTATATGAAACGTCTCCACTTCGTATGCATCTTTACAATCTTTCTTGAGAATTTTTAACTGTCTATAAAGTTGCTTATTCACCAGTTAGCAAACAATCGTGTCATAAGGTATCATCAATACGATTTCTTAAGCATCAAATCGGCAAATATAAATGCAATAAAACATCCTTATATAACGAGCAAGATAAGATTCTCTAACAAAATATTCCCTGTTATAGGACACCATTTGATCACGTTGGTCATACCTGGGAGTCCCCAGTTATTATAGAATTTAGAGGTATTCATACCATAAGGCAAATATTTTCCGTTTTAATCGCTTATCCAAATGAAATCCATAAATATGATTCATCTGTCATTTATAGATAGATAATTAATCCATGCGATAAAATCTCATACAATGATAAGCTTTATAGGGATATTACTTTAAAACATAGATAATAACTGTGAATACCCGATCATAAATAACGGGAATTGATGCCATAAGGCCATCACTTGGTCACTTTGGTCGTAAATGAGAACACCTGATCATAAATAGTGAAAACAAAACCATAAGACCGTCACATGGTCGCTATGATCATATATAGAATTCATGAAATCTTGCTATTGGACCTAAACGAGCGCCCAACACTACTTACTTAGATAGACATGTTCCGTTCTCCTCCAAAAAATTAGCGTAGAAAGCCTTCACAGTTAGGGTGAAAGTAGCGTCAGGTTCAGGGTACAATCTTTAGACTCACATAAATTTTTCACTCACACCTAGGTTGATCGGGCACCTCGCGCCAGAGAGAGCCATCTATGTCTATACAAAAGTAGCGTCAGGTTCAGGGTACAATCCTTAGACTGACGTAAATTTTCACTCCCGCATTGGATGATCCAGTACCTTGGCTTAGGTGGCTTTTTGAGGACAATGGAGGAGGCGGATGTCTTTTAACGGATCTCAACGAGCATCTGACATCACTTCCACTTGTGGGTTTGATAAAGCACCCACTATTCAACGGCCTCACCAAGCACCCTGACTAATCACAACTCATGGGTCTCAACAAACAACCACTAGTTCAAGGTCTCACCAAGCCCCCTGACTAATCACAACTTCTGGGTCTCAACAGACACCCACTAGTCTAGGGCCACACCAAGCACCCTGACTAATCACAACTACTGAGTTTCAACAAGCACCCACTAGTCAAGGGTCTCACTAAGAACCCGGACTAATCACAACTTCTGGGTCTCAACAAGCACCCACAAGTCTAGGGCCTCACCAAGCACCCACTAGTCCAGGGCCTCACCAAGCACCTTGACTAGTCAAATATGCTTGGGTCTGAAGAAGCACCTGTGGGACTCGAGTCGCGCCCCTCACGTTTTCTTTCTAGGTATAAACTTGCACCCATAATCGTCCCATCCTTACTAGGTCTTACCTTTATAGTTCTCCTCTGCAAAAGAAAATAATCATAGGAAACCTTAACTGCTCGAATAGAAGTAGTGCCAGGTTCAGGGTAAAATCCTTAGACTGACGTAAATATTTAACACCTATTTGGGTGGCTCAGGTGCCTCACATTAGAGGACCTTCACTATCTAGATGAAAGTAGCGTCAGGTTTAGGGTACAATCCTTAGACGGACGTAAATTTTTCACTTACGCCTAAATGGATCCAATCCCCTAGACCAAAATGTCCATGTGAGACAACGGAGGACACAGATGTCTTTCTACCTCACATACTATCACGAACCGAACCATTACATGCATCTCATCTGAACCTTTCCCGTTCTCCTCCGCAAAGGTAAGTAAACATGGGAAACCTTCACTACCTGAATAGAAGTAGCGCTAGGTTCAGGTACAATCATTTGACTTGCGTAAATATTTCACTCCTATTCGGGTGGCTCAGGTGCCTCGCACTAGAGGACCTTCACTATTTAGATGGATGTAGCGTTGGGTTCAGGGTACAATCCTTAGAATGATGTAAATTTTTCACTTCCGCCTATATAGATCAAATCCCCTAGACCAAAAGGTCCCTGTGGGACAACGGAGGAGACGGATGTCTTTCTACCTCACATACTATCACGAACCGCAATCATTACATGCATCTCATCTAGACCTTTCCCGTTCTCTTCAACAAAGGTAAGTAAACGTTGGAAACCTTCACTACCCGAATAGAAGTAGCGCCAGGTTCAGGGTACAATCCTTATACTGGTGTTAATATTTCACTCATACTCGGATAGATCGGATACCTCGCACAGGAGAGCCTTTACCATCTAGACGCAAGTACCGTCAACTTCATGGTACAATCCTTAGACTGATGTTAATATTTCACTTCCGCCTAGATGGATCTAGTACACCTGACTAAATGGTCCATATGGGACAACGAAGGAGACGGATGTCACTATGCTTTACATTGGCTAGCACGCTCCACCATCACCAATCGGACATTTCCCGTTCTCCTCCGCAAAAGTAGGTAAACGTAGGAAACCTTCACTACCTGAATAGAAGTAGCGCTAGGTTCATGGTACAATCCTTAGACTGCGTAAATATTTCATTCCTACTCGGGTTGTTTCGGTTCCTCGCACTAGAAGACCTTAACCATCTGTACGGAAGTAGTGTCAGGTTCATGGTACAATCCTTACACTGACGTAAATTTTTCACTCCCACCTAGATAAATGCAATCCACTAGACTAAATGGTCCTATTGGGAAAATGGAGGAGACAAATGTCCTTTCTCACTGCGGACTGTGACCAGCCTCTGACGAGGGGGCAATCCTCGACGGCGTGTCATTGAGGAGTCGGGATAAAAGGCTCTCGCGTGCCACAGAATCATGCTAGGAACGTGGCGGCTATCAAACTATCAGGACCCTTGACATATTCCAATAGTATATATGTATAGACGATTCTGCTGCAGACAGAGACTCTTTTGTTTCAAAAATATTTTGACCCAACATCCAATTTGATGAGTTTGAGGTTGATCGACTACACGACAGGCGGTACATTGCGTTTCTAATATTTTTTTTGAACGGACATTGCATTTCTAATATATCTTATGTTATTTAATTTTCCATCCTCCATCATACTAAAATGCAATGAACCTGACTCCTGTCTTTCCAGTCCCCTAGTCGATTGACCTCATGCCATCTCAAAGGATGCGAAAAATTCAGAATATGATGAAAAAGATGGGAATTTTATTTTTCAAAAAGATTGAAGAGTCACATCTATACATAATATTTGTGCCAATTGGAAATATGTCATGTCCGTGGCATCTCCTCTCCACTAAAATTCGTAATCTTACACATTCATTTTCTCATTACCGTCATAATCTCATACCGAATCTTCGATTCATAGTACCACTTGCAAAAAAATCAACCATCTCGAATTTCTAAAATACCTAGTCAACTATAATCAATAGCAATGAACACAATTGTAGTCAATTACCTCTATTCGAATAGTCGCCCTCCTTATGATGTTCTCAATACAACGGAAATTTAGCTTTCACGTATCTCAATATATCTATTAGTGAGTCTAAATGTCCTAGGCATAGAATGCAACATACGATAATAATGAACGCATTATTCGCTAGAGCTTTTTTTCGGATAACTATGTTCAATATTAAGCATGGAAATATAATAAAAATGTAGATGGAGATTTCATCGATGTTATTTGGAGTAGGCTACTACTTCTGCTAGAAATAATAATACTCACATAATTCACTTCCATGCTTTTTGAATAATCCCGTTGCAATATACGATGCCAAGGTTTTAAGGATCCCGAACTAGCACACAATATATGTGTGGGATAGCTTATCACCTTGTGTTCATAATCTTATTCCAACCTTGGAATACAATTTATATATACATTTAGAAAAAATTTTCAAAACCATTGATGCAAATAGCCCATAAGAGAAACCCATTGAAATACCAATTCGCAGGTGTCGATAGAACGATGATTTTGATGTCATCAAATTTATAGTGGTAATGCTCAATTTACAACTATATATGGATTATTCGACGGAGATACTCATAGAAATACTGACCGAATTTATAATTTAACTTGTACTACTTATCTCATTACCTTCTCATAGTCAACATAGTCCCCGTCATAAACTTCCTCCTAGAGTGCACTGAGTTTGGCATAAGACAAACAACGAAGATAAGATGGAACACTAATCGATTCTTTTTGCAACATCAAATTTTATAAGCCAATTCTATAGATTTCACAAATTGACCTTCGTCGTAAGGTAATTTCATTAGTTTATTTCTCCATAATGATGATAGGCAATTGACAATAATCATTGTTATCACCGTTGATTCGTTAGACAATAGGTGCATTCGCACGAGTATTCTCTTACCTCGCAATATACTTCACTATATAAGATATTCATCTTGAAAACACATTATTCTGAATAACCCACATGGGCATAGAACACTTCATTTCAATAAACATCTTTGTTTAGTGATCCGGAGAAAGATAATCTTTTATCTGCTGACTTGGGGATAAATTGGTGAAATGAATTCATCGAAAAGAAAAACATGACCTTTGGATAATCCATAATATGTGGGAAGACTTTTAATAACAACGTGTTTCATTCCCTTCAATAAGATCTCATTCTTCTTACTTCCATAGCAAAAAGCGCATCATCTTAATAAAGTTGTTCTTTCTGATTAGAATCTCACCATATAAACATCTTTCTTGGTACTACAGACCTTCATATCGCTCCAACACATGATATTATAAAAAGAACATGACAACACCAGATTTTCCTTTATCTTTTTTTATCCCGAAGAGGTACAAAACTTCATAATCAAATGGGGTAGAGATACGATTGCTCTGAATACATTCAAGGCACCTTTTCTAAGAGCAACATTATAAGTGAGGATAGGAAGATCAACCACCACGAATTCCATTAATAAAGTACTCAATATTTCCTACTATCCCAATGTGACTAGAAGAATCATAGATCGTTCGGGAGCAACATAAATGTTGTATAACTAGACTAACTAGTTCTATACCAAGACATCTGCTAGAAAGCATATATAGTCAAGATATTCATCAGCTCGATAATGTCACAGATGAATTAAGAAAGCATGCTCAATAACCATATATTTCCGGACGAATAGCATTCCAGACGATCAATAGAATAACACGAATTTGACGTCTCTTTGGTTATAAACAATTGAACTCGAATAGGCATAGTTTGGTAGTGCTTGATACTTCTGAATGCCCAACAACCATAATTCTTGGATCTCATTAAACAACTCAAGTATAAAACCTTGATAGCCTAGTAGAGGCATTTGAAAAGATCGACAAATCACCATTGGTAGACACAATGATATGACCGTTAATAACAACATCCTGATGAATACCGTTCCAGACGAAAACCATTATGGATAGTGAAGTAAATCAAATTGATGAATCCTTCATGTTTGATTAAGAATATTCCAAACGAATACCATTTCCGATGACTAAGAAAGACTATTAGATGCCCTCGTCGAGATAGGCTCTGTGTTATCAATAACTCGATTATAGAGTAGAGATATGATTTCAACTATTCAAGTTTAATAATTCTCATTAATTCTAAATACTTAACTATATAATTCTCAATGTTTCGCAACTCTTGAAAGGCTTTCATTAATGCAGACCCACATGATCCGAATAAGGAATACTAATCGATGAAACCCTATTCAATTTTTCGAAAAATAATTAATCACCAATGAAAACCAAGGTGATCTCACAACTCCACAAACATGCTCAAATCTATTGAATGTTGAGCAAGAGATTCGGATAGTTCATATAACCATTTAGGAGGTCTTGATTATTGAATAAGAATGTCGAGATACATGTATACGTTTCAAATTACGAGGAGACGAGACCTTCTTTCAATGATAGACTTCACGCCAGAATTTCATTTTGTTATTTTGGGGTAACTTCACCCGTTCCACGGTTATTCGTTGACAACTATCTTGTCGTTTTAACCATTTCTTCACCATGCATATTTGTAGTTTCTCCCAATACCACGATAATTACTTGTTCAGTCACGAATGCTTTCTCTTCCACACTAGTTTCGTCTTTTGCAATAAAAATTTCTCAATGTGGTATACTTCTAAAAGGCGTACTCTTCAATTCTTCAATTTGAATATTAAGATATTCAATTCTATATTGTAGGACATGTACGATCTACGTAACAATAAATAATTCACCGAGTTGCCAAAAACTTCCTTAGCCTCAGAGGGTTAAACTTAACCTATCAAAGTCATCGATATAACGTATGGAATATATATGAAAGCTACATAACTTAATTATGGAAGTCCATAAATAAATATAAATATTTCACTATCTCGAATGTAATAGATAGGAAAAAGGTATGATGGAACAATAGTAGGAAATATAGTGGTAAAGTCTAGACAATGAATAACGAGGGATACGGGAATGGAAGAACGAAAAAGGAAACGAAAAGATAGAAAAGTGAATCAAAAGATAAAGGAGGGGTCAAAATAAAAAGGAAGGAGGGGTCAAAAGGTGAATTAGAGAAGTTAAAATGTCTATAAATAGGGGTGGGAAGACCCAAACCCAAGTTAATTATCACTAAGACACAAAAATCCACGAAAAACCCGAAAAAAACGAAAAATGTCACAAAAGAGAACATTGTCGCGAATTTTAAGCCTTGCAAATTGTCGCGAAATTCGACCTAAAGAGAATTGTCACAGATTTGTAAGCAGAAAACAAAATTGTCGCGGAAACGTTGAAGAGCAAATTATCGCGAAAATTTTGAAGAACAAATTATCGCGAATTTTGTCCTAAGAACAAAATTGTCGCGGATTTAAAGGATGAAGTGAATTATCGCAGTAATACCAAGTTTGGGTGTTTTCGTCACGTCTCAACGCCGGATCGTGAGAGGAAAAGGACACGTAGGGTCTACGGTAATCACATAGTTAACAATAAGATAATAACATCGGAAATCGAGTACTAAGACTTGTTACGAAATGCAGGGAAGCACGAAGAGATTATAACGAGCGAAAGCGAACGGTAAGCGGAGTGAACACAATGTAGGAATGGAAGGTTCCAACTTAGGAAAACGGGAAGGGTTAGTAAGAAAGAAAGTTAAAGACATGAATGAACGAGGCAAATGTTAATAAGACTCGGGGTGAGGAAGGATGGACCGTCCGACTGAACCCGGCATCGTACTTAGTACACAATTCGCCAAAGGAAGGGCATGCCTGATGAAGGGGATGTTAAGTTCCAAAAATGGAAAGATACGTACGTAAAGGGCAGAACGGATCCGAGTGGAAAAAAGGGTAGTGCCTAAGTACTCACCCGGGGAAAGAAAGCATATGGCCCGTCGAGTCAACCAACAGCTAACGGTTTGCTTGGGCGGGACATGCACCGACCATGTTACTCTCGGCAAAAATAAAATTAAAGGATGAGGAGAATGATAACGGTAAAAGATTAAGAAGAAGGGAATAAGAAAATCATTAAAAGAAACGACTTACGCGTGTGTGTATGATGTATTTAAGAAATGAAAAGATAAGCATGGCGTGTGTGAAGTTCCCTTTAATAGATTGTGACCGCTTTACAAATTTTGTAGGTGACGCGGACTTGGTATGAGAAGGGCATGGGAAGAAGGTCGTCGGTTGTCTGGTGATAGAGTCCGGTCTTTTGAGAACACTCTAAATTATGTTGCTAGACTTCATGTTTTTGAACTATGGTTTAAGTTTACATTCGAACGTTTCGTTTTATTTTGCACTTTTTTACCAAATCATCTAGGCCCACATTAGGGTCGTTACATCGAATTCTTCTAATCGATAATTAGAAAACTCTCTTAATAACTCAAAATTGGATAACCCACATCATTAATTTCGATCTCTCACATGTTTTATGATCCTGAATAAACTGTGTAAATACTGAGTAAGCTCCTCCATAGTAATGACGTCTTGCCTCAGGTCATGGTAAATCAGTCTTAGGGAGAGTCATAGGGTTCTAGAGTTGAATAATTCAACTTGCCTTCCCAAAGTCGGTCTCGGGCTTTCCTTCCACTGTACTAATTAGCTCATCAAAGTAGCCAAACTTCAATAACCTCTCAAAATACGACAATCAGTAACTTGTTTGAAATGACGATGGAAAATGACAAAATACTTGGGATTCATGAGTCCCTAGTGTGAGTGCTTATAATGGAGGGAGATATATAAGGGATCTTCCTTTCAATTGTTATCATGGTGAGAATATGCTTGTAATTAAGTGTCGAAAAAGTCCACATCTCAGTTTTCGGTCGCGATACATTCGATCGATCACACGAGGTACAACAATGTTATGTGACCCATAAGTATAGATTTCCATGGCTTCATTATCACACACTACTTTATCTTCAGCAATATACTAAGTACATCTTAGGGCAATCTCTTCCATTTCCTCCGATGATCCTTGTTTAAGAGTTGCTCAATAATTTGAGGGATGCTCCTGCATTGCTCCACAATAGGGTTACTATACCCAACTATGTCTACTTAGGATCATTCCGCAAAGTGATTAAAGATGTAGTTGACTCCACCGATACATTGAAAGGCACACATGCCGAATAAAATTGATGCATGAATCCCGATATGAAATGATAGAAAACATCGCCAAAAGGTTGAATAACCGGAAGATAGTCTCATTCAAAGAAGATGCCGAAACCCTAATACTGTGGGAGAACTTTCGCTCACCATTGACTTTGAATTCACTATTCATACCGGAGTTACTATTCATTACCAATTTCACTATTCATCACGGATTTGAAAACTAGGTTGATTTCAGGACTTCCAACTCCGATTTTAAACTTCATCTCTCCTTCCCCCCCATTTCAAGTAACTAATGACCTGTATTTATAGGAAATTCATGCCCAATAACTAACATATGGGTTAAAAGCTCAAATAATCCAATCTGACCCATTTTGACACACTTTGCACAAAAATACTCGATTTCAACCGAATATCTATCGTAATGTCCCCGATTACTCGGAATGTCTATCAATCGGCCCGTGACCTGCGAAAATAAGCAAAAATATACTGGGCATAAATCTATCTCAACAATACTCATCAGATATAAAAACTATCACATAATATTTGCCGTAACATCTTCCGGAAACCAAATTATGAAAATACCCTTAGTGCCACTTCGACTCGGAATTATGCAAAAATACTCGTGACTCCTCCGAAAACTTTGCATGCAGCCTCTGGATGCCCAAAGCTAATAAAAATACCACAAATTACAGAAAGTACCATAGTGGGCGTACGGATCGGACCCGGGTTGTCCAAATTACGAAAATATCCCCGTCACCATTTCAACCTGAAATCACCTCATAATATCAAAAATATAATAGTGAACATACCAATCAAACCCGGGGGTGTCCAAATTATGAAAATACCCATGGCATCATTTCCGACCGAAATAATCCAAAACTTCTCCAAACACCATCATAATCCTCATACTTCGGTCCGGCACGACCAAATTATGAGACTACCCCGAAATCACATTTCTTTATAAACGTAATAAAAAACCGAAAATACCTTTTCGTCACGTCAGACGAGCCCAGCTTGTATTTTAATTACGTAAATAACCCCGGGCAATATCAATGTCGATTTAGAATTCCTAGAATTCTGGTATCTGATACGGAACACAATTCTTAGGGAAGCGTGTAAATGAATGGTGCGAGTGTTATGGTATTCGATAGCGCTATACATTTGTAGCCCATCCACGGACAAATTGACTTACGGAGGTTATTAATCACATCATCTTGTAGCAATTAAAAAAAGGATAGACTAATACAAAGCATCATGGGTAGATGAAATGCATAATGTGATGTGGGCATAGCAAACATCACCAAGATATACCATTGCTTTTAGTCCTTTTTCTATAGTGATTGTCTCTGAGGCCGTTTCTCCGATGGAGTAACTATTCTATCTAAGAGAGTCATTGATTTCGATGAGGTATTAAACGAAGACATGCGAAAGTTGGATCTTCATTGTATTGAGGATTTGAGAGAAAGAGCAGATATTCAGATGGAATTGTGTAAGAAGCATATGGTTTACAATCATGATAAAGAGATCAGTCCGATGTTATTGACGCCTGGGGACTTGGTTCTAAAGAAAGTTGAAGTATTAAAGCATGTTGGTAAATTGGATCTTAAGTGGGTCGTCCATATCAGGTAACATCGGTGGTAAGAGAAGAAACATATAAAATGTGAATATGACCAGAGGACAGCTATACAAACTTGGCAAATTTCTAATTTGCGCAAATATTACTTATAGACGTGACTCTTCAATCTGTTTAAAATAAAATTCCCCTGTTGTTTATCATATTCTGAATTTTTAGTATTCATTTTGAGGACATTATGTCAATCGACTAGGGGACTGGTATGATACAAGTAAGGTTCATTGCATTTTACTTTGATGCATGATGGAAAATTAAATATCTTAGGGTAGATAAGAAATGCATTGTAAAGCTTGTCGCGTAGTCGATCCATCTCAAACTCATCAAATTGGATGTTAGGTCAAATACTTTTAAAACCGAGGAGTCTATGTCTGCAGCAGAATCGTCTATACATATATACTGTTGGAGAATGTCAAGCCGATTATATTAAAGCAGGCCATGTACCGAGCATGATTATGTGGCACACAAGAACCTTTTTACCCAACCCCTCCATAACACGCCGTCGAGGTTCGCGACTTCGTGAGAGGCCAGTCATAGTCTGCAGTAAAGGAAGACATCCGTCTACTCCGTTGTCCCATAATGACCTTTTAGTCCGGGGTACTGGATCTATCTAGGCGGAAGTTAAAAATTTACCTTAGTTTTAGGATTGCACCCTAAACTTGACGCTGTTTCCGTCTAGATGGTAAAGGCTCTCCAATGCGAGGCACCAGATCTACCCGAGTAAGATAGAAATATTTACGCAGTCTAAGGATTGTACCATGAACCTGGCGCTACTTCTATTCGGGCAACGATGGTTTCCTAAGTTTACTTACTCTTGCAGAGGTGAACAGGAAATGTCTGATTGGTGATAGTGGAGCGTGCTAGCAATTACAAAGCATAGTAACATCCGTCTCTCCCGATGGTTATGTGAGTAAAACCTCTTAAGGTGAGGGACTCAATCCGTATGGGTTGAAGTAAAAAATTTACGTCAGTCTAAAGATTGAACCCTGAACATGACGCTACTTCCACCTATATAGTGAGAGCCCCCAACGCATTTCGGTAGTGTACAGGAAAGGTCCAAACAATTTGATGATGGTAGAACGTGCTAGCATGTATAAAGCATAGTGACATCCATCTCCTCCATTGCCCCATAGTGACCTTTTAGTCTGGGGTACTAGATCTATATAGGCGGGAGCGAAATATTTACGTCAGTCTATGGACTGTACCGTGAACTTGACGCTACTTCCTTCTAGATGGTAAAGGCTCTCCGGTGCAAGGCACCAGATCTACCCGAGTAGGAGTGAAATATTTGCGCTAGTTTAAGGATTGTACCCTGAAGTTGGTACTACATCATTTCCTACGTTTACTTACCTTTGTGGATGAGAACATGAATGGTCTAGATGAGATGTCATGTAGTGGTTCATGATAGTATGCGAGGCAGAAAGACATTCGTCTCCTTCGTTGTCGCATAGGGACCTTTTAGTCTAGTGTACCGGATCTATCTAGTCGAGAGTGAAATATGTACGTCAGTCTAAGGATTGTACCATGAACATTGTGCTACTTATATTCGTGCAATGAAGGTTTCCTGCGTTTACTTTGATTTGCGGAGGAGAACGAGAAAGGTCGGGCCTGGAAAGCATAGGATGATGATGGGTATAAGTTTATACTCAGAAAGGAAATGTGATGGGCCTTACTTGAGTCCCACGGGTGCTTGTTAAGACCCGAGTATATGTGAGTAATTGTGGTACTACTTGAGGCCCACGGGTGCTTGTTGAGAATCGAGTATGTTGGAGTAAATAGGGCTATACTTTAGGCCACGAGTGCTTGTTAAGACTTGAGTTAGGAAATTAAGTGTGGCGCTAGTTGAGGATTATGATTAGTGGGTGCTCTTTAAGATCCATAAGTGAGAGTGATATTGAATGCTTATTAAGATCCTTGAAAAGACAATTGCCTCTTTCGTGGTCCTCAAAAGGCCACTTAAGCCAATGTACATGATTTGCCTATGAGGGAGTGAAAAATTTACGTTAGTCTAAAGGTTGTACTCTGAAACAGACGCAACTTCCGTATAGACAGTGAAGGCTCTCTCTAATGCAATATACCCGATTATCCATTTGGGAGTGAAAATTTATGTCAGTCTAATGATTGTACCCTGAACATGACGCTACTTTCACCTGGACCGTGAATGTCTCATCCCTTATTTTTGGAGGAGTGTGGGACATGTCAGTCTAAGTGAGGAGCATTTGGGGCTTGGTGAGTCCCAACACCGGGATGTAAGGAATTTGATCTATAAGCGTTTGATTTATGATCAAGACATAAGGGATTCAATCATTTTTTGTATTATTATTTATTGTCAAATTGGCCAAGTGATGACCATATGGTATCAATCCTCGTTATTTATGATCCTAAAATTTTATCGTTTGGCTTAACTATTCGCCTATATATGTAAATTTATCGATGGATCGTGTTTAGAAATTTCATTCGAATAAACGATTAGAATAGCTAGACGTTCACATTATGGCCCAGATTCAATTGAGTTTTATTATCACTGGGACTCTTGCTCATGTCCTAAGTTAACATTAAATATATGATGGCAGGGAGTTTCTTATTAGTGTTGATTAAGAATTTGATTTGCTAGCTGCAAGAGTATTAATCTATTTATTAAAATATGTCAAAAGATAAGTCGTCTCCGACCATCTAAATGTTTATAAAGAAAATCACAAGTTATTTCGAAGATAAGTTCTTCAATAGAAAATCGTTGATTATTTGGAGTTATATTTTATGTGAAAACTTAAATAAAGAAGAGAACAGAATTTTCAATACTATATAAAAAACATGGGGAATACAAAGAGAGATATTATAGAGACAAACAAATATCGCTAGGGAGACCTATTTCTTTTTCTTCCGAGAGCTTTAGCTTTCAACATATCTGCTTGGGGCTTTTTTACGAGGAGGATTTATGACATCATCTAAAATTTTCTGCAGTGGTCGGCCTATTTGAAACCAAATTCGCCATCGCACCTTAATAACGCTCTCGGGATTCTCTCACGCTCGCGGCAACAAATGTAAGAGGATCATACTCACTTATCACCTCCTCATCTTTGAGAATATCTGCTAGGAGCAATCTAATTAAAGTGGAGGGCCCTGAACCGATCCTAATAGCAATCTAATTTCTTCTTTTGCTCTTGCGACGATGCTATACCCATAATTCTATGAGTTTAGATACTCATTTGGAAGAAATACCAGAGGTATATTTTTGCGCTCACTAGGTCTGCCAAATTTCGCAAGGTCGGAGAATAAACCGTGTACTCCCATATCAGGTTTTGAAACATTCATTTAATTAATGCGTCAAGTTAGACACCGAGCTCAAAGACGTTTGACCATTGGTTGGAAGGAACCAATTCTTGACTTTAGCTCGGCATTCTCCTCCTTTCCCTTCTCGAGGGCTTTTATGTTTGCATGGTTGTCATATTTGGCATTTTTCAATTTTGCCTCGGTTTCGACTCGATTTTCTTCAAGCTTGTCTTTGCCATTTTTGAGATACCCTTTAGAGTACTTGTTCACTCCCCATGACCTCGGGGGCGTATCTAGCCATTTCGACAAATTATTGCATGTAATCCATGACCGTGTGGCTCCCTTGGGTCAGCTTTTCATACTCTGCTCTCTTGTCCTTTTTCAGCCACTTCGGAATACAATAGTCCAAGAACGCTTCTTTGAACTTCGTCCATGGAATCTGGCCTCCCTTCAGTAAGGATGACGATACACTATCCCACCTCCGGGTGGTACTCCCGTCAAACCATAACGGCGCCATGCTGATCTCATCTCAATAGGTGCCTCCACCAAGTCGAACTTCACCTCCAGTCGGATCATCCATGCTTCCGCATCCTCCGCCTTACCCCATGAGAAGCTGTTCATTCCCACTTTCTTCAATGCTTCATTGTAGTACATACGACCTTTCTCCCTTGTATATCCCCGGGTGTCATCTAAATTGCTCATCCCCTTACCTGGCCGTGCATCACGATGTTCATCAACGTTGTAGCCATGGTCTGGAATATATCCCTCAAGTTATCCTGGATGATGGTAGTAGGGGTGGTCGAGTCCGTGATTGGGGTTTCGAGAGTCGGTACATGCTCTGACCCTTCACTTTGTGTCCCTTGGTTGCCGCGTGCTATTGTTCTTGGTGCCATCGTGAAAATTTCCTATGATTTCCTTGCCCATCTATTAGTACTCTTCTACAGCTAGTTATCTTTCTATTGCCTATGGTCGATCGTCCTCCTACGGCTTAGGACACACTTCTATGTTAGTTTCGGATCGTCTCAACACCAATTTAATGTCAAGAAATGGCTCTGATACCATTTGTAACGATCGCAAACTGGGCCTTAACAATGTCTATGCGCTAGTGAAATAAAGTAAGACAATTTAACGAAACACAATTAAAGGTCAAGGAAATATCATCTTCTTTCAAATTACAAATAGACAAGTTTAAAACAAAAACAAAAGGGTTGACTCGTACAATGGACGATCGACGACCTCAATTCAATTGCCACCTAAGCCGCCTGTCCTCCCCCTACAAAATCTTTTAAAAGAAACTTCTCTAGAGTATTCTTAATTCGCTAGATTTCATTCATTTTTCTCTTGTTCTTTAGTTTGCTTATTCTTTTATCTTTTTTTTTTCTTTTTCTATTTCCTCTCCCTATCACTTCCTTGTTTTCTACTGTAGTCGGTTTTTAAATGCCCGACGACATGTCTCGCCCAAACCGACCGTTAGCTGTTAGTTGGCTAGACGAGAATATATGCTACCCTTCCAAAGTTAGAGACTCGGGCGCTACCCCGTTCCTATTCGGTTCCGTTCGTCTCTGTAGTACGCACAATTCTATTCTTGAAAACCCATGTGTTCCTTACTCGGACATGTCCTACCTGTGGCGGACCGATGCCGGGATTGGTGTTCCCACCTCGCCCCGAGACTTTTGCTTTTACATTACACTCCTTTCAATTTAGCTTAATGTTCGCTTAAGCGCCTAACTATGAACCTTCTTTAAATTCACTATGTTTACTCCGCCTACCTAGTAGTCCAATTGCTTGGTGCCTTCTTGTTCCCCACTTCTTGCATATACGTATTATCATGTTATACCGTCGTATGACTCTATGACTTACACTCGTTAGTTAATCGAATTATGCCGCAATTTGCGACCTTACCCTAGGGTTCGCGGTGAATTACACAATGGTCCAAAATTTGCTGCCAATTCGTGTGTTGCTCTTGGTATTCACGAGAAATTGCATTTCAGCCATTAATTTCCGCGATAAATTGCATAAAGGTTCATTTCAGCGATAAATAGCACATCAGTCCCTGAATGCGTGTTAATTTGCACCCGAGTCCTCAAATCCACGATAAATTGCAAGTAAGCCCCTGAATTTTGAGATAAATTGCAAAAAGAGTCCATTTCCACGACAATTTTGCAAATAGCTCCCCGAATCACGATAATTTGCCTCTTGGCCCCAAATATCACGATAAAATTGCAAACAGCTCCCCGAATTCGCGATAATTTTCTTCTTGGCCCCAAATTCCGCGATAATTTGCATGTAAGTCCAAAAATCGCGATAAATTGTTTCTTTGTCCCAATTTCCGCGATAATTCTGAATCTCTCGAGTTTCCTTGCGTTTTTTATGCCAAATGACCCTTCATTTTCCTTCCCACTTCTATTTATAGGCTTCTTAAATTGTCTAAATGACCCTTTAGTCTCTCCTTCTAAAATTCCCTCTTCCTATGTTAAATTGCTAAAATACCCCTCATTTTATGTTTTATAACAAGAATTTATGCGAGTCTAACCTATCAGAATTTCGTTTGTACCGCCTTTTTGGGACGTTACATCCTTCCCACCTTAATTGGAGTTTCGTCCTGAAACTCGTGCGTACCACTCTTCCATCAATTCGGATGATCTCGCAACTATTTCGTGCTCTGTTTCCCAGGTAGCCTCCCCTTCACCATGGTTCGACCATTGTACTTTTACCATGGGAATCACTTTTTTGCGTAGTCTCCTCTCCATCCTATCCAATATTTTTATCGGCCTCTATTCATATGTTAGTTCCGGAGTCAGCGTTACTTGTTTACCTTCCGTTAGACTTTTCCTTACCTGGGAGATGTAGAATATATCATGTATGTTACTCATCTCATCGGGAAGTTTAAGTTTGTATGTTGTAATAACCCGAAAATTTAGATAAACTAAAGAAGAATAACAGTTGAATATATTAACGGCGAGTTTCGAGGACGAAACTCAATATTAAGGTGGGTAGGATGTAATGACCCGAACATTTAGAGAAACTACAAGGTTATGAGTTTAATATAATAAGGACGAGTTTCGAGGAAGAAACTCATTATAAGGTGGGTGGATTGTCATAACCCGAAATTTTAGCAGAATTGGATAACTTATAAATATTTTTGAGTATATGATATGAAAATACTAAAATTGAATATATTGGATATATATTTTAGTTTCAATGTAATAGAAATGGGTAATTATACGAATAAATTGATGATATAAATATATTTTGTGAATAATAATAGGAATATAGTTAGGATCTATAATATTAATTTACAAGACACTATATTACAATAAAATAGTAACTATTAAAATATTCGATAAAGTTTATGATATATTATAAGAAGTGAATTAATCTATTTTGTGTAGACGTGATAAATTAAGAAGTAAAATTTCATTAAGAAGTGTTTCATGATTTAGGCTAAACTAGATCGAATTGAGGTAGAAACGTAATAATTAAATTAAATTTAGATCATATGTGATTGTGAAACGTACTTTAAGTTAGATAATTACTCAATAATATATGATTATTGGGCTTAATATTAGATTTGGAGGCCCATGCAATTTGATATATCATCCCATTTTAGGTTTTAATAAACAAAGGGGATAATAGGTAAAAATTAAAAAGAATGAATGGGGGAGTAGTGCGGCTGCAGAAACCACCAAAGAAGAAAGGGATGTCACTAAGGGATATGGTGAATCCTTGGCATTGATCATGGTTTCGGAGGGAATTGAACCTGTTATGGTCCCTTTTTAGAGGTATCAACAATCGTCCGGTTCGTCAGCAAAAGATCTCGGTTTTGATTTGTTTTTAATGGGAAACGATTAAGAAACTGGAAATAACAATGAGGCTCAGCGATTTATATTGGAAACCCCAGGAATTGGGGAGAAAACCACTTGACTAAGAGCGAATTAAGCTCTTAGCCTGTTCACTAATCAATCAATCCATTACAGAATACAACATAGGTTCAAAGAAAATGACAGGGAATAAGAAAGCAGTAAGAACTTCAACAGGGTAACGGCCTGTTCTTACGCGTCCAAAGGGTCCTGCTATTTCCGTCGTTGTGCTCTCTATTTATAGACTTAATGGCGTGTGCAATTCACGCTCCGTAACCACCTCTGACAGGTATGTTAGAGGTTGTTGTCGCGCGATGTAAAACGAGGCCGGCCCGAGGCGTGGTGATGAGAACTCTAGGACCGGGTACTCTGTAATGGGTGAGGCCCGATAACAGTTGGGCCAACTTAAATAATCAAAATGAACACTTACAGCCCACTTACACCTTTAAGAAGAGCGGCCCGATGTTCAAAACAGAGGACCGAAGATAACCTTAGTAAAAATAAGCGTTATCTGCCAGCTGGCTCTGGGGTTCGGT